>NW_020871441.1:248310-250810 GCF_003789085.1 Penaeus vannamei | reverse complement strand
TGTTCGGGGTGGTGGGATGAGAGGCTGCGCGGTCATGCTGGTCTTTATTTTCCATTTTTTTCTATTGTTTTTTCTTATTTGTTATTTTCTTTCCTTTTTCTGGGAATGCAAAATGCGTTCTCACTTGTGTTGCTTTTTGCCGATGGTCTCTTTTTTCTTTCTTCTCTTTCTTTTTGTTTTTCTTTCTTTTCTTTTTTTCTTTCTTTCTTGCTCTCTATCTTCTCCTGATTTCTCTTCTCTCTCTCTCTCTCTTGTTTTTTTCTCTATTCCTCTCCCTCTCTCCTTCTTCTCTATCTATCTAATCTTATCTATCTCTCCCTCCTCTCTCTTTATTTCTCCTTCCGCCTACCATCCATCACAAATCACAAATATGTGATCCCCAGCATTAATTGAGGCCGGATTTTTTTTTTTCCTCAAATATTCGGGACAGCTTTCTCGGCCCTGTCGGATGAGCGAGAGAGAGGCTGCACGGTCATCTGTCCTTGTATTTCCATTTTTTTTTAATTTTTCTTTATTATTAATTATTTTCTCCTTTTTCTGGGAGAGCAAAATGCGTTGTGTTGCTTTTTGCGATGGGCATGGGCTCGGTCTCTCTCTTCTTCTTCTCTTTTTTTTTCTCTTCTCTCTTTTCTTTTTTTTTTCTCTTTTCTTTCTTTTTCTTTTTTTTCCTCTCTCTCTTGCTCTCTCTCTCTCTTCCTCTTTCTTTCTCTTCTCTCTCCCTCCTCTTGTTTCTCCTCTCTCTCTCTCTCTTGCTGTCTTCTCTCTTCCCTCATTGTCTCTCTTCTCTCTCGTCTCTCTCTCTCTTCCTCTCTCTCCTTCTCTCTCTCTCTCTCTCTCTCTCTCTCTCTCTCTCTCTCTCTCTCTCACTCGTCTATCATTATCTATCTTTCTCCTCCCTCCTCTCTCCCTATCTATCTATCTCCCCCTCTCCCTCTCTCTTTATTTCTCCTTCTCGCCTATCATTCCACCATCCTTGTTAAGCCAATCCGCAAGAAAATCCCAATATGTGTCCCAGCAATCAATGAGGGCCGCTGTCTTTCCCTCGGAATATTCGGCAGGCTTCTCGGGCTCCTGTCGGTGTAGAGTGAGAGAGAGGTCTTGCCGCGGTTTCATCTGCTTTTATTTTCCATTTTTTTCTATTTTTTTTTTCTTCTTTTTATTTTTTTCTTTTTTTTCTGGGAAAAGTAAAATGCGTATGTGTTGCCTTTTGCGATGGGCATGTCTCGGTCTCTTTTTTCTTTTCTCTCTCTTTCTTTTGTTTTTCTTTCTTTCTTTTTTTCTTTCTTCTTGTCTTTATCTTCTCCTATTCTCTCTCTCTCTCTTGTTTTTCTCTATCCTCTCTCTCCTCTCTCTCTCTATTCTTATCTATCTCTCCCTCCCCTCTTCCCTATCTGGTCTATATCTATTTACTCTTATCTATCTATCTCCCCCTCTTTCCCTTCTCTCTTTATTTCTCCTTCTCGCCTATCATCACATTCCTTGTTCAGCAATCCGCAAGAAATCCAATATGTGTCCCCAGCATCAATGAGGCCGCTGTCTTTGCCCTCGAATTATTCGGACCAGTTCTCGGCTCCTTGTCTGGGTGTGAGTGAGAGAGAAGGCTGCGCGGTCATTCTGCTTTTTTTTATTTCCATTTTTTCTATTGGTTTTTTTCTTATTTATATTTTCTTCCTTTTCTGGAATGCAAAAATGGGTTGTGTTGCTTTTGCTGATGGCATTGTCTCGGTTCTCTCCTTCTCTCTCTCCTCTCTCTCTTTTTCTCTCTCTCTTTCTTTTTTTCCTCTCTTTCTTTCTTTTCTTTTTTTCTCTCTCTCTTCTTGATTTCTCTCTTCTTCTCTCTTGATTTCCTCTTCTCTCTTCTCTCCTCTGTTTTTCTCTCTCTCTCTCTCTCTTTGCTTTTTCTCTCTCCCTCTCTCTCCTCTCTTGCTATCTCTCTCTCTCTCTTGCTCTCTCTCTCTCTCTATATATTATATATATATATATATATATATATATATAATATATATATAATATATATATTATATATATACATATATATATATATATATATATATATATATATAATATATATTATATATATATATATATATATATATAAATATAATCCCTTCTGTCCTCTCTTTCTAAAACCGGTATAAATTTCCTTCTTTTATGCATCTATTTCCTTCTTCTACTTCTTTTTTCTTCATAGTTTCCTCTCCCTTTCTCTACTTCTTTTGTCTTTCATGTTCCTCTTCCTTCTTCTACATTCTTCCTCCGCTTCCACTTCGTCTTACAAAAAAAAAAAAACGCGATTATTATCATTTATGAACACGACAAACATTTATTCAGAGGGTTAGAGATCACGGATGCTGCCTTTTTCATCACTTCTTCTTCTTGTTCATCATCATTCTTCTTCTTCTTCTTCTTCTTCTTTTTTCTCGTCTTCTTATCTTCTACTTTACTTCTTCTTCTTCTCTTCTTCTTCTACTTCTTTCTTTTCTTTTTCTCTACTTTCTTT
>NW_020871441.1:240810-243310 GCF_003789085.1 Penaeus vannamei | reverse complement strand
AGGGTGGGAGGGTAGAGGGTAGAGGGTCGAGGGTAGAGGTTAGAGGGTAGAGGTAGATGGGTAGCGGGTTTGCTTAGCGCGGATTATGGAAGGGGCATACCCATGTCTTAATATGGAGCTGGGGAGCAGTTAGCGGGCGCTAGAAGGTTTAGAGGGTTGCGTAGCGGGTGTTAAAGGAAGGCGGCAAACCACATGCTGTCTTATACGGGCTGGGAGGGTAGAGCGGTAGAGGGTTAGCGGGTAGGGGGGTAGAGGGTTGCTTAGCGGGGTTAAAGGACAAGGACCAAACACATGTTGTCTTATCGGGCTGGGAGGGTAGAGGGTAGAGGGTAGGGGTAGAGGGTTTGAGGGTAGAGGGTGAGGGTAGCGGGTAGGGGGTAGGGGTTGCTTAGCGGGTGTTAAAAGGAAAAGGACAAAACACATGTTGGTCTTATTACGGGCTGGGGAGGGTAGAGGGATTAAGAGGTAGAAGGATAGAGGAGTTGAAGAAGGGTAGAGGGTAGAGGGATGGCAGGGTAGAGGGTAGGAGGTTTGCTTAGCCGTACTCGCAAAGGCTTTAGTTTATGCGGCTGTGATGAATGGAGTGGAGTGCGGCGCGCGCGCGCGCGCGTNCTAATCGAAAAACCCGTTCTTTGGTTATAGGTTGTGGTTTGTTGATTGTAATATCTGATCACGTGATTGTTATTCATGGGGCTGGGAGCATCCGGTTGTTGATGTTGCAGCTTCTGAAATGCAAGATGATTGTTGCTTCAGTTAACTGCTGCTTCCGTTGACGCCAATTCTCGGGTTGTTAAAGAACCGCCAGTGTTTTGGAGTTGTTTATGGTTGTTAGCCGATCATTTGCGGTTGTTTAAGAGGTCGTTAAGTTCAGCGTGATAACTGGGATTATAATCGCGCATAGATCTTTCTCTCTCTCTCACACACAGGCACACATACATATATGTGTGTGTGTGTGTGTGTGTGCATATGTATGTATGTATATATTATATATATATATTATATATATATATATATACATATTCATATTCATATATACATATACATACATACATATACATATTATATATATATATATATATATATATATACATATATACATATATATATATACTTATATACATATGTATGTGTGTGTGTGTGTTTGTGTGTGGTGTGTATGCGTGAATATGTCAATTTCGTGTTCATAATATGCATAGATAATTAAATAAATAAACTTAAAGATACATTTGACATGTTCATAACATATATAACGGATATCATCATTATCATAAGCATAATCATATATAAACATAAATAAAACAATACTTTATTTTATATTCACTATATCCAGTTACCATACTAATAGCAATAACACGCAATACTGAACTACACAATGTTATAAGACAATAATCCTGGTTATTATATTTTTATTCGTGCATCCATGACATTCGTTGAACTGTTGCATGTAAACAGTACAAATAGCAGCCAATGAGAGGGAGAGTTGGCACCAGGATTCAGTGCCATACGAGACAGCACGGGTGGCACAAGTGGGTTGAATTAGAGGTATAATCTTTATCTTTAAAGAGTGATTATACTTTTTTCGGATATAGTGATGTTAGCGAGGATAATGATTAATATGCATTGTTATATAATTATCAGAAATGCTTATATTTCACTGATTTTGTTAATACTGTTTCCATTATTCTGATGGCTCCTGGTGCTTGTGCATCACTACCACTACTGCTGTTGCTCCTACTACTAATGTTACAATACCACTACTACTATTACCATTACTATTACTAATAGTATTATTACTATTACTACTATTAGTAGTACTATTGCTACTACAAATACTACTGCCTAAACTACTATTCATAGTATTACAGTGATACTATTTCTGCAATTACTACTACTATTACTACGACTACTACAACTCCTACTACTACTTCTATGACTGCTACTACTAATGTTATTACTACTAATACTACTACTATTACTACTAATAATACTACTTCTATTGTTACTACTACTACTGATGCTACTATTACTACCTAAACTACTACTTATACTAATATGATAATACTATTGCTACTCTACACTACACGCCACGTAGAATTTTATGATAATTTTGATAATGATGATAACAGTTTGATAAGACTCATAAAAACAATAATGCTTTGCCACTAATGGAAATGAATATTGTAGATAAAGATCATTATCAATTAGATTCATATTCAAAACACTTTATTGAATTATTCAGTTATAGAGATTTGTAAATATTTCCTTTTTTTTTCTTAATTATCAGTTGCTTTGAAAGTTAAAGAAATTAACGAGGAAAAATAGGAAAAGGTAATTAAGCGGAATTTATTGACAAAGTTTAAGTTTTCATTGTATTGAGTCGAAAGAGAAAGAGAGAGGGGGTAAGGAGGGAGGAGGGGGGTATAAGATTTTTTTCTTTAGGGGGGGGGGTGGGGGAGTTGCGTGCGTAATTGTGATTGCGTTGATTTTTTTATATGAATTT
>NW_020871441.1:225810-230810 GCF_003789085.1 Penaeus vannamei | reverse complement strand
AGTTTTCTTTTCTTTCTTTTTCTTCATTTTTTCATCTTCCTTCATCTTCATTTTTCCTTCTTCATTTTCTATTTTTTTCTTCTTCTTCCTCATTTTCCCTACCTCTTCATCTTTTTTTCCTTCTTATTCTTATTTTTCATTATTTTCCTTCTTCTTCAGTTTTTCTTTTCCCT
This sequence comes from Penaeus vannamei, assembly GCF_003789085.1. Taxonomy (NCBI): domain Eukaryota; kingdom Metazoa; phylum Arthropoda; class Malacostraca; order Decapoda; family Penaeidae; genus Penaeus; species Penaeus vannamei. Next base: position 230,637 of record NW_020871441.1, on the reverse strand, counting down.
CTTCCTTCCTCTTCACTTTCCTTTAACCCCCTTTATTCCTTCATCTTCATCTTTCCTCCTCCTCCTCCTCCTCCTTCCTTTTATCTATTTTCCATCTTCTTCCTTCTTTTCCACATCGTTTTAATTTTATTTTCCTCCTCGTGTGTCTTGCGGTCTCCTCGGGCCTTTCTTGGAAGACACCGGCGCGGGGGGGTGGGGGTGGAGAGGGGGCGGGTGGGGGGGGGGGGTGGAGAGAAATTGCGACGGACACAGGGGGGCCTTTGGTAAAACACTTTAGAAAGGGGGGGGAGGAGGAGGGGGGTGGAGGAGGGTGGGATTGGGAGGAGGTAAAAGGAGGGTGGAGGGGGTGGGAGAGAGGTGGGATTGGAAGGGGAGGGGGGGAGGGTGGGGAGGGAGGAGGGGGGGGAGGTGTGAGGGGAATGAGAAAGAGGGGGGGGGGGAGAGGGGGGGGGGAGAGATATAGTCATTTGGCAAGTTTTGTCCACGTGTTGCGGTTAAGGTCTCTTCCTCTTTCTTAATTCCTTTCTTGTTTGCTTCTTTCTCTCTCTCTCTCTCTCTCGGTCATCCTCTCGTTCTCTGTCTCTCTCTTATCCTTTTTATTCTCCTATGCTCTCTCATTCTCTCTTTTTATTTCTACGTTCTAATCTACTTCTATCCTCGTCTCTCCTTCTTATTCCCCCTTTTCTTTCTCTCTTTTCAAATTTTTCTTTTCTCTTTCTTTTCTTCTTATCATCTCATTTTCTCCCCCTCTTCTATTCTTCTTCACTTACTCTCTCCCCTTCTTCCCTCTTTCTTTCTTTCTGTCTTCCCTTCTTTTTATTCGTCTTTTTCTCCCTCTCTTTCCTTCTATCTTCCCCTTCTGTGCCCTTCTTCCCTTCTACTTTTCCTCTTCCATTCTTCCTTTTTCTTTCTCTTTGCTTTCTTTCTTCCCTGCGCCATTCCCTCTGTTCTTCTTCCAAGTCATTCCTTCTTTCTCTCTCCGTTGCTCTGTCTCTCGTTCTCTCTTTCTACTTTAATTATTGTCTGTTTCTCTGTATACTTTTCTGTCTCTGTCTCTCTCTCTCTCTCTTTATCTTTCTATCTATCTACCTATCTACATATCTGCCTATCTATCTATCTCCCCTATTCTCTTCTCTCCTCTCTCTTATCTCTCTCTTCTCTCTCTCTCATCTCCTATCTCTTCTCCTCTCTCCTCTTCTCTCTCTCACTCCATCTCCCCCCAACCTCTCTCTTTCTAGTAGTTAATCCAGTCCCCGACAGATGGCTCTCAAGGGTGGCGCTGTAATAAATTCGTGCAGATGAAAATATTAATGATGAATAAATGAAAATATAAATCTTTTATCTTAAAAAAAAGAGCAAGTGATTTCTGATGAGATTGGCAATACTGCAGATGAGCTTGATAAACATCTCTTTATTTACGACGATACTTACGTTGGCAATAATGACGATATTGATATTAAAAAGAATTATTTACAGTGAGATCGATCAAGCGATAATACTAATGATAGAATTGCAATGGTAATGCATACAGATTATTATGATTATGATGAAATTATGACAGTAATGATAATGGCAAAGACAATACCAATATGAGATATACATATAAATAATGATTAGTATAAAAATGATAACATTAACGATTATAATACAAATTATGATGATGTTCACCAGAATAACAATGATTTTGATAATTGGCAATTACTAGCCATAATGGGATCATAAACTGTGTGTGCGTGTGTGTATGCTTATGTGTGTACGTGTGTGAGAGAGAGAAGAGAGAAGAGAGAGAGAAGAGAGAAGAGAGAAGAGAGAAGAGAGAAGAGAGAAGAGAGAAGAAGAGAAGAGAGAGAAGAAGAAGAGAGAAGAGGAGAGAGAGAGAGAGAGAGAGAGAGAGAGAGAGAGAGAGAGAGAGAGAGAGAGAGAGAGAGAGAGAGAGAGAGAGAGAGAGAGAGGGAGGGAGGCAGACAGACATATATATATATATATATATATATATATATTATATATATATATATAATATATATATATATAATATATAATATATATATATATATATATATATAGAGAGAGAGGAGAGAGAGAGAGAGAGAGAGAGAGAGAGAGAGAGAGAGAGAGAGAGAGAAGAGAGAGAGAAAGAGAGAGAGACAGACAGATAAAAACGAGGAAGAATAGAGAGAGACAACCCCCTGTAGCAACAAAGAGAGACCAGCCAAATGTTACAACAAACAGGAAATTCATTAAGTCTCCCGATCACGCCCTAACAGCCTCTCAATAAAAGGCAATAAGCAACCCACGTGGACATTCATAATCGACTTAGTTATTTCATTTACATCCGCACAAGTATATCTTTAACACACAGGCGTTTTGGCCACAGAAATGCGCGTCCCACCAACGGTCGTGGAAAGGTTTGTTTACATGGATCAGCTGATCTCTCCCGACCACGTGCTCGTTTGCGTGTCGGTGTCGCCTCAGCTGACGGTTATTTTTTCCAAGAAGTTATCGTTTTCGACGCGAAAGAAAGAACAGCGAAATGTATCTGTATTAATTACCCAGTACGATATTAATTGACGTGGGCACAGTCCGCTAATACCTAGCTAATTAATGTTCCTATCAGCCGGAATAGCCAAATACCTACGTTAAGCCTGTGATTGGGTTATTGATAATGATCGATAAACAAGTAGTTTTCTCTTTTTGTGTTTATTTCGTACTTTGCGAAGGCAAGTTTCACTCGACGGCGTGTCCAGTGCCCGCAGGAAGGTCTCCGCTGGACCACACCCGTGCACACTTAACCTTTGGGCAAACCCTGTGGGGCATTCTGACACCAGCGCCGTCCTTTTCACCCCTCCTAACCCTTACCCTCTCCCTCCTCCATACCCACCTTTCCCTCCCCCTTGCCTCCCCTACCCTCCCATTCCCTCCATACCCATCCCTCTCCCCCTACCCCCTCCCTCCCTCCATACCCTCATCCTATCCCCACTGCCTTCCCTTCCTCCCTCTGTACCCTTCCTCCCTTCCCTTCCCCCCCTCCCTCCTCTCCATGGTATGCAGAAGGGCCGTCCGTGCCCAAGCGATGCCCGAAGCCTCTTTGCTATTCGTCTGGAGCTTCCAATAAAGTCCAGGAACCTCATAATTAAGGTGCGCGGAAACCCAAGTGTGTACCCAGGTGCGTGTCGCTATTAATGTACCGCTTACCATGCACAGGGTAGCTTGGACCTTCTCCCCCTCCCTCCCTCCCTTCCTTTCCTTTTCCTCCTCCACTCCCTCCTCCCTCCCCTACTCTCATTCCTCTCTCCCTCCTCCACCCATCCCTTACTCTGTCTATCCTCTTCCACTTTTTGTCCCGTCCCCTACTTCCTCCTTTCATTTACCCTTCCCTTTCTTCCCCTCTCCTTCCTCCCCTTCCCCCTTTCCTCTCTCTTCCATTCCCCATCCTTCCTTCTTATTTTCCTTTGTTTCTCATACTCATCCCCATAAATCTTTTCCCGGTCTCCAATATCTGTCCTCCCTTCCTTTTTCTCCCTTTTCCCCTTCCCCCTTTCTCCCTCACCCCTCTCCCTTCCCCCAACCCTCCTTTCCCCCCCCCCTTCCCGGTTTCCTCCTTTCATCCATCCTCCTAATTTCCTCTCCTACTTCTTTTCCCTTTTACCCCCTTCTTTTCATCCATTCCTCCCTCTTCTATTCGCCCCGTCCTTCCTTTCTACTAATCAATCTTTCTTTCCCCCTTACCCCTTTCACCCACCCTTCCTTCCACCTTCACCTCTCCCCACGCGCCCCCCCCCCCCCATCCCCCAACCCCTCTTCCCTCACCCCAATCCCCTTTCCCTTCCACACATCCCCCTCCTCCCTCCTCTCTTTCATCCCCACCCCCATCTGCCTAACCCCCACCCCCAACCCCTCGCCTCACTTCCCATGCCCCCTCTGCCTCCACCCCCACCCCTCTGCCTCACCCCACCCCCTTTCCCTCACCCCCATCCCCCCTCTGCCTCACCCCCACCCCCCTCTCCCTCACCCTCCAGCGCCCGCACACACACAAAACCCCGTCGGCTGCCTTTTGCCCATGAGTTTATCGAGCCCGTAAGTGATTCGGAACGGATTCCTCTGCAACTCCATTCATTTTCAGAAACGTCGACCCTCCTGCCCCTCCTTTCTCCCTCCTCACCCCCCTCCTCCCTCCTCATCCTTCCCCTAAACCTCTCTTCCTACTTCCCACTCCTCCTCCTCCCCTAAACCCCGCTCCCCTCTTCCACTTCCCTCCCCTGCCCAAACACCTCCCCCTCTCCTCCTTCTCCAAAACCCTCTCCCCTCACCTTCTTCCCACTTCCCTCTCCCCCTCCCTCCTTCCTCTGCCCCTCCTCCACTCCCTTCCTCCTTCCCCTGCTCCTCTCCCCACTCCCCTCCCTTCCTCCTCCCCCAAAACCCCTTCTCCTCTACCCCCCAATACCTTCCTCTCTTAACCCCTTCCCCCTCCCCCCTGTCATTGCGCGTGCGGATGGGAGGACTTAATAAAAATAGGATAAAGGCAAGGGAGGAGAGATGGACAAAGAGAGGGAATTTTAGAAAATGTTTTGAATCTTCCTAATTTTTTGTTTTTTTTTTCTTAGTGTTCTTAGAAAAGATTTAAAAAAAAAAAAAAAAATGTCGACGTGCGCTACCGAACACGCGAATAAAGAGGGAGGGAAGGAAAGGGAAGAGGATGATGGGGAGTGGAAAGAAGGGAAGGAGAAGGAGGATGAGAAAGAAAGTGGAAGAGGGAAGGGAGGGGAGTGGAAAGAAGGGAAAAGGAGGAAGAAAAAAGTGGAAGAGGGAAGGGAAGGGAGTGGAAGAAAG
>NW_020871441.1:216917-221173 GCF_003789085.1 Penaeus vannamei | reverse complement strand
CTATCTATCTATCTATCTATCTATCTCTCTCTCTCTCTCTCTGTATCTCTCTCTCGATCTATCTCTCTATCTCTCTCTCTCTCTCTCTCTTTCTCTCTCTCTCTCTCTCTCTCTGTGTGTGTGTGTGTGTGTGTGTCCCTCTCTCTTTCTTTCTTTGTCTCTCTCTTTTTCTCATGCTCTCTTTCTCTCTCTCTTTCATATTTTCTCTCTCCTATACTCTCTCTCTTATACTCTTTTTGTCTCATATACTCTTTCTCACTATCAATGTTTCCTTTCTCATCTTCCCTTTCCTTTTTTATCTTTCTATTTTTCTCCTTTTCTCTCCCTCCACTCCACAGCCTTCCTTTCTTATTTTCCCCTCTTTTCAAAATCATATTTCCCTTATCTCAACTACTTTTTCCTTCTCCCTTTTTTCCTTTCTCACTTTTCCTTCTCTGAATTTCTCTCAATTTTTTCCCACGTTTTCTATTTTTCTCTTCCCCTCTCCTTCACTTTCCCCTCTCTCAGTTTCTCTCCTTTTCTCGCCCTTTCTCTTTTTTCTCCTCTTCTCTTCATTTCTCTCCTCTCCTCTCATTCATTTCCCTCTCCTTTTCTCTCTATATATATTTTTCTCTACTCCTCAGTTTCCCCTCTCTCAATCCCTCTCCATCTCTCTCTTTCTCTCTGTTTTTCCTTCTCTCCTCTCCTTTACTTTCCCCTCCTCTCCTTTTCTCTCTCTATCTATTTTTCTCCTCTCCTTTCCCCACTTTACAAAATCCCCTTCCCCTCTCCCAGTGCCTCACATTTCCCCTTTTTCCCCTCACCAGAACCGCCGGACCTTCCTCGCTCGCTTCACATCCTCGAGAAAGGCGCCAGATACGTGAAGCTCGCCTGGGAACCTCCACAAGACGGCAACTCTCCTATAACGAAGTACACGCTACGTTATACGCGTCTTTCGGGTGAGTAGACGGGAGAGAGGGATTAAGATGATACGTAAAGAGAGAGAGAGAGAGAGAGAGAGAGAAAGAGGGAAGGAGGGAGAGGGAGAGATGGAGAGGGAAGGAAGGAGGGAAAGGTAAGCGAGGGAGAATAAGAGAGTGGGATGATGATAATGATTGTAATAATATTAACTTTGATAATGAGATGATAGTAAGGATGATAATGATGATAATGATAAAAATAACAATAATAACAATGATAATAATGATGATAATGAAAATAATGATGATAATGATAGATGTTTTGATGTTAATAATGATAACGATAATGATGATAACAGTAATAACAATGAAATGATGATAATGGTAATAATAATAGTAACATGAATAAAAAGTAATCGTGATAATGATGTTAATAATGCATGATAATTAACGCTTTTCGATAATCACCAAAAATATTTCCTCTCCTTCCATGTTTTTTTTATAGTAATATTACTACTCTTAATTCATCCTCACTCTAACACCCCGAGTGCACGCCCGTACGCCCACAGGCTGGCAGCAGCAAGGCCTTTTGGAGAACCACGGCGAGCTGGAGGTTTCCGTGGGCGGGGGAGAGACGGAAGCTCGGGTGGATAAACTCACGCCCGCGACGCAGTATCTCTTCACTCTCTACGCCCACAACGCTATGGGGCCTTCGAAACCTTCGGAGGTGAGGTTTCACTTTGTTGTTGATGAGGTTTCACTTTGTTGTTGATGAGGTTTCACTTTGGTGGTAATAAAGTGAAGTGAGGTTCTATTTGTTATTTATGAGGTGAGGTTTCCATTTGGTGAGGTGAGGTTTCACTTTGTTGGTAATGAAGTGAAGTGAAGTTTCCACGTGATGTTAATATGAGGTTTCCATTTGTTATTAATGATTGGGAGGGTTCTTTTATAATTAATAAGGTGAGGTTTCCATTTGCTATTAATGATTGGGAGGCGGGTTCTTTATTAATAATACGGTGAGGTTTCCATTTGTTATTAATGATCAGGGAGAGGGTTCTATTGTTATGAATAAGGCGAGGTTTCCACATGGTGAGGTGAGGTTCTCTTTTTGCTGTTAATGAGGGGGATAAGGGGTTCTTTTGTTATGAAGGAGGTAAGGTTTCCATTTGCTATCAGTGATGAGGATTCTTTTGTTATTGATTTTGTTATTATTGCTAATAAGGTGAGATTTCTATTTGTTGATGATAAGGCGGTTTTCTTTTCCTACTAATGAAGTGAGGTTTCCTCTTTAAATGATGTGATGTTTTCATTTATTCCTAATGAGAAGGTTTTCGTTTTATTTATTTATCTATTTATTTATCATTATTATTATTTTATTTATTATTATTATTTTTTTTTTTTTGCTAATAAGGCAAGGTTTCCTTTTAATATTGAAAAGGGGAGGTTTCCATTCATTGCCAATGAGATGAGTAATAATTAGAAAAAAATAGATAAATAAATAAATAGATAAATATCTAAATAAACAACCAGTCCAACAAACGAACAAACAAACAAAAATAAAAACAAACAACCTTCCCCCGCAGGCCCTCCAGGTCACGACGGAGGGAGAGGCCCCCGGGGCGCCGCCGAGGGACGTCGAGGTCTCCGCCGCCTCCTCCAGCAGCCTGAAGGTGTCGTGGCTCCCCCCGGACCCGGCCAGCCAGCACGGGAGGGTCCTCNTCTCGCGCCCAGGTAATCTCGCAGGTTTGTTAGCAAACAGGAATTAATTTGTCGTTCCACTGGTCGGAGTTTATGCCTTCACGGGCCCTCCCCCCCCCCCTCCCCTCTACCTCTCTCACGCCCCTCCCTATTCGACCACTCTCATCTTCACCTAAAATGAACAAAGAAAAAAAAATACCACATATGTACGCACACACACACATAATATATTGATGTAATGTACCGGTCTGTAAATGTGTGTTTACCGTATCCATGTGGACAAATGTAGAAAAGGTATGTAATGAGACTGGATATCTTCACAATACAAGAGATGTATTTTACAGGTTTCCGATGTACGTCTTCATTCAAAAATACATGTATTTCTGATGAAGAATTAAATTGAAAACCGGTCAAATACATCTCTTGTATTGTGAAGATTCAAAGTCTCATTCATCCCTTTCTACATATGTGTGTGTGTATGTGTACGTGGGCGTGTGTGTGTTTGTGTGTGTGCATATGTACATATATATATATGTATATGTATATACATATATCTATATAATATGTAATATATGTAAAATTATAATTATATATATATATATAATATATATATATATTATATATATATATATATATATATATACTATTATAATATTGTATATATATATTTATTTATTTATTTTTATTTATATTTACACACACACACACACACACACACACACACACACACACAACACACACTACATACTATATAATTATATATATATATATATATATATATATATATATGTGTGTGTGTGTGTGTGTGTGTGTGTGTGTGTGTGTGTGTGTGTGTGTGTGTGTGTTGTGTGTGTATATATATAATATAATATATATATATATATATATATATATATATATATATATATATATATATATATATATATATAGTCAGAACGTAGAGGTAGGAGATCAATCAATAATTAACCAAACCAAAAAGTCATTTAGCCATAGGAATAGAATAATTCTTAAAATTACACAAAAAAGAATCAAAACAAACTCAGTAAAAACACAAGAAGGAGAATAAGATGAATAATACTGTGAACAAAACGAAAAAGACATGTAAGAATATAACAATAGTGAAACAATGGTTGAAGATAAAAACTAACCAATATGTGATAGCCAGGTGTAAACAGTCTGTTAACAGGAAGGCTGCAGTAGTTGTGTAGTTCATTTCGGGTTTCTTCTTTCGAATTAGCAAAGATTCCGAGATAATGAGATCTTTGCGAGAGGAGTGGGAGGATAGTATTTTGAAATTTGCGTTGGAGAAAGGAAGTGAGTGTTTCTGAGAGTGTTCCCTTATGGCCGAGGAGGATAGTCAGCTCAGAGGAAGCCCAGTGCGAAATGATCTGCGTTTATGCCCTAATATCCGGTGATGTTACCATCGTGAGGTTAACCCCTCGTACCTGTCTTGGCAGTCAGGACAGGTAGATAAATAGACCACATTAGAACGTAAATCAAAGTGGCATCTCGCAGGCTGTTTTAAGAAGTTTGCAATGGTGTTGGAGTTGCTAAAGACAAACGTGAATTTTATTTGAGGTTTATTGTTGTGCAGATCCTTTTTAAATTGTTTTCTCACTTCAGAGGTTAATCACCCCATAAATGGCAGTTTAACTTATA
>NW_020871441.1:209417-211917 GCF_003789085.1 Penaeus vannamei | reverse complement strand
AATTAGAAGACCAACAACTTCAGAAATAATAAGAGGTTTAGGCATTTCTTATGTTCAAGCTTTTCCTTTAATTATATTTTTTTCTGTGTTGCGTGAAAGTTAATGATTGTTTTCATGGGAACTTTTTTGCTTATTAATAATTTTCGGAAAATCACTTTCAGAGAAAAACTAAAAGGCTTACATGTTATTTTGCTCGAAAACTAATATGACCTCTCCAAGAGACTGGGGACAAAGGGGGAGAAAGAAACAAGTTTATAAATCATTAATAAATAGTGAAAGAAGGAGTAAAGAGAAGAGGAGAGAGAGGGAAAGGACGGAGGGAGAGGGGAGAGAGGGAGAGAGGGAGAGGAGGGAGAGGAGAGAGAGAGAGAGAGAAGAGAGAGAGGGAGTCAATGCTTCCCTTCCTTCTCCTCCTATCCTTGACACCCCCCCCCCCCCCTCTGCAATCTAGCGTCTTCCTGCTCGGCGCAGCACCTCCTCCTCTCCCGCTGGAAGCCGCAGGAAAAACAAGAAAATTTAGCTAGCATCCGTGTTTGGATCTTTATGAGGAAAACCTGCTGCTGTCTGTGCATCAGGAAATCCATGGCTCTTACTTGTTTTGGATAAGAAAGTTTTTTAATTCGTGGTAGTTGGTTTACTGCGCTGTGATGGCAGCGAGTAGTCTTGAGAAAGTAACACCTGTTGTTGTTCCTAAACGGGAAGTCTAGTTAATAGCACCAGGCCTGGAATCCTTTGATTAAGGCACGTGAGATCTAAAAAAAGGAACACGGAAAACCGGCACCGAGTACTCCAGATAATGAGGTTACCTCGAAACCCTAAGCGATCGCCGTATCGTGACAAGGAATTGTTATTTATCACCGAGGCGGTTCTAATCGGCCCGACTGGCCGGACCCCTTGGTTTCGTCACACTGCATATAGCACGCGTGTCCGACCATTGCATGCGAAATGAGGGAGCATCCGAAGTGATTCCTGCAGACGCTCCTCCTTCGGTCACGGGATCACGGCTTGGCGGCGTCCCTTGCCTCTGGTCTCGCCGACTCATCTGCCCTTGCTTGCACGCAGCCACGCGGACGCAACCGCACGTGGCTCCGGGTTCCTGCTCGAGTCTCACGGCCAGCAAGCGTGAAAGAAGAGTGAGATAAGGCGCTCGTATTGCACTCTAGAGCCAAGGGGGAGGGGGGGGGGTGCTCGATATTTAGCGCGGCGGCAGATGATGTTGAAAATCTCAGTATTACTTTCGGTGAGCAAGAGCTAATGCAGGGTATGGTGATGGCGAAACGCGTTAGTCTGAAGTCTAATTCTAGTCATTAGTATTCTCCAGAGGTAATTAAACACTACTTTCTTTTCGGGGTTAGTAAAACGGCCATTATGTTTTGATAAAGTAGGCATTACTTCCATGGTGGATTCCCCTCTAGCATAAGCGAGGAGGTGGAATGCCTTATCGCAAGCACAGTTACGACATCACGTTATCATTACCGTAAAAGAGAGATGCAGATCTAGAAAGTAAAATCCAAGGCACGATTACATACAGTGTGTTGGTGATTCTATTGCATTTAGAATAGAAAAAAATACAAATGCAAACGATGGGATTTCCGTTAGAGATTACACACCTTTCTAAGATATTTTTCCATTCTTTGTGTTCTAACGACAGTGGGACTGATTTATATTTGCACACCCGACCCCTGACTTTTAGGGCATTTCTAGCCACATAACTGACCCACTTCACTTTTTTTGTCATTACAAATTCTTGCTTGTAGACACGGTACATTTTCACACTTTGTTGTGCTAAAACTTCGTAACTGGCAAGTCATTCCGAAATGTTTATAGCGGCACTGAAGTCGTTTGCCTTCGAGTCAACTTCAGACGATCATATTCAAATGCGATCACTCGACTTCCGTTATGGTCGTAAGTCTTGGCTGAAAAATTGACATATTCGACGATTTGGCAATTTACAGCGACCTCGTCTGCTCCAGTTACGTCATGGCTCCGTTAACGAGCCGACGGCACGCGGAGAAGAGGACGGCATCCTCCCCGTCTTTTCTCTTGCAGTGTCGTCTCTCTCTCTCTCTCTCTCTCTCTCTCTCTCTCTCTCTCTCTCTCTCTCTCTCTCTCTCTCCTCTCCTCTCTCTCTCTTCTCTCTCCTCTCACTCCTCACTCTTTCACACTTTCACTCTCTCTCTCTCTCCTCTCTCTCTCCGTCTCTCTCTCTCTCTCTCTCTCTCTCTCTCTCTCTCTCTCTCTCTCTCTCTCTCTCTCTCTCTCTCTCTCTCTCTCTCTCCATCATTAGAATTTCATCTCTCTCTCTCTCTCTCATCTCTCCTCTCTCTCTCTCTCTCTTCTCTCTCTCTCTCTCTCTCTCTCTCTCTCTCTCTCTTCTCTCTCTCTCTCTCTCTCTCTCTCTCTCTCTCTCTCTTCTCTCTCTCTCTCTCTCTCTCTCTCTCTCTCTCTCTCTCTCTCTCTCTCTCTCTCTCTCTCTCTCTCTCTCTCTCTCTCTCTCTCT
>NW_020871441.1:194417-199417 GCF_003789085.1 Penaeus vannamei | reverse complement strand
TCCTCCTCCTCCTCCTTCCTCCTTCCTCCTCCTCCTCCCCTCCCCCCCCTCCTCCTCCATCCCTCCTCCATCCTCCACCCCACCCCTCCCCTCCTCCTCCCTCACCCCAGGACCTCCAGGGCCCCAGGAGAGGGCTGGCGGAGATAGGTTCGGCTCCTTCAGCTTCTTATATAATTAACACGACGATTCTTCCTGCTCCTTTTGATGAGGTTTTGGGGTTTTCGTTATATATTTTTATGTATTTTATTTATTGGTTGATTGGTTTTCTTGATCTATTTCATTTTTTTGTATTTGTAATTTTTTCTGTTTATCTTTTGGTTATTTTGAATTGTTTTGTTTTCTTATTTTTTCTACTTATCTGTTGGTTTATTCTTTTTGATATTTATTTTTTTGTGTATACATTTTTTTTATATTGATGTTTTTCTTTGTCTTGTTTAATTCATTAGTGCATTTCCGTTTTGTATTCATGTTTTGGTTTGTCTATTTTTCTTTTTAATTAATTTTGGGGTGATTTTTAAAAAATTTAATGTACTTGAAATTTTTGATTTTCGATTTTTTCTTTTTTTATTCGGTATTTCTTAATTTTTTTTCTTCAGTTTCTTATGTTGCTTGTTATTTCCTGAGCTTCTGATTTAGTAACATGAAAAGTAGAAGGCAAAAAAATATTAAGATTAATTCTAAAGGAAGCATTTTGTTTGTAGCATAATTGAGCACTAATTCATAAATGACATTTTATAACACAACACTCACACACACACATAAACATGTACACACAAAATAAAAAACATACCCACAAACACACACACCTATACAAGCATGCACACACATTCACACAAACACACACACACACACAAACACACACACAGACAAGAACACAAGCAACTACACATACATATACACAACTACACATACACAACCAAAGACACTTGACCCACTTACGCCTTTCGAGGAAAACATAATTATTCGTATGTTTTCATAATTACCCCTAATTAATTGGCCTACTGGACGGTCAATTAACTTAGTTAATCAAGCGAGAAACGAGAGTGTTATCCTAAGGCACCTATTTTTTTCCTTTTTTTGTGTTTGTTTTGTCTATGTATATTCCTTTTATTATTTTTAGTTTCAATTTTTTTTCCTTTTTTAATTCATGTTCCCCGTTTTTTTTTCTTTGCCTTTGATGTTATTTTTATCTGCAATCATTTTTTTATTGTTATTTCCTTTGTTCTTATTTTTCTATTTCTCATTTCAATTTGTGATACTTTCTTTCGTTTTCGTATTTCTTAATTTTTAAAATTCATGTTGATTTTTTTTCATTTATATTCATTCTTTCATTTTCCATTTTCATTTATCAACTATATTTCTTTGTTCATCTGTTTTATTTCCGTTCTTCCATATAATTTTTTCTCTCAATATTTTTTTCCCTTTTCGCTCATTCATTTACTTTTAATTATTATTTTGTTCATTCTTTATTTTTGTTCATTATTTCTTGTTTTTCCTTTTCATATTCTTTTATCATTTATTTCCACTCTCCTGATTTTCTTGCATACATATATACACATATATAAATGCATATATATATATATATATATAATATATATATATATATATATATATATATATATATATATATATGTATATGTATATATATATATATATATATATATATATATATATATATATATATATATATATGTATATATATATATATATATATATATATATATATATATATATATATATATATATATGTATGTGTGTATATATATATGTATATATATATATATATATATATATATATATATATATATATATATATATATATATGCATATATATAATAATCTGTCCCTGTGTATGTATCCGTCCATATCTGTATTTATCTGCGTCTGTGTCCTTGTATCCGGTACTGTCCATGGCTCCTCCCCTTTCGTGCTCGTCCGAAAGGCCCTTCCCTTATCACTGTTATCTTTGGATTGCAATAACGACTTCCTTCTGTTGCACATGAGCTCCTCGCTGGCGATTTCAAGGGGTCTTGTTTACTCGGAGAGGAAAGGACCCATGGCATTTTTTTTTTCTGTTTCTCTTCTCTCTTTTCTCTGCTCTCTTTCTCTCTTCTCTCTCTGCTCTCGCTCTCTCTCTCCTCTCTCTCTCTCTCTCTCTCTCTCTCTCCTCTCATCTCCTCTCTCTCTCATCTATCTCTCTCTCTCTCATCTACTATCTACTATGCTCTCTCTCCTCTCTCTCTCTTCTCTCTCTCTCTCTCTCTCTCTCTCTCTCTCTCTCTTCNTCAAGAAAAGAAAAGAAAAAAAAAAAAAAGATGGCTAAAGCTAAATAGTTTTTTCTCGTTTTTTTTTTTTTTTTTTTTTTTTTTTTTTTTTGCTTCTTATTCTTCCTCATCACACTCTGGGGATTTTCTGTAAGGAGAAGGAAGAGGGAATGAAAGAGGGGTAGGGGTGGGGGTTGGGGGGGAAGGGAGTAAAAAGCGTGGGTGCTATTCATCATTTTTTTTTTTCTCTTTTCTTTCTCTTCTCTTTATTCTCTACTTTTTTCTCTTCTCTTCGTTTCTTGCTCCTTAAGGATTCCTTAAGGAAGGAAGAGAAAAAAGGCAGAATTTTTTTTTTTTTTTTTTTTTTGCCTTCTACGATAACGTTTGCTCTCTTTTACGTTTTTTTCTCTCTTTTTTTTCCGCTTTTTCATTTTTGTTTGTTCTTTTTCGCCTTTTCTTTCTATCTTACCTTTACAATTATATCTTTATTTCTGTTTTTCAGTTCTTCCTTCTCTTACCTTCCTCTATATTTCTTCTTTATTATCTTACTCTTTAATTTTGTCTCCTTACTTTAATCCTTCTTCTTTTTTTCTTTTTTTCTTTTTTTTCTTTTTATTTTGTTCCTTTACCTCTCCTTCTTCTTCCTTTAATTTTTCTTTGTATTTTCCCTTTCCTTTCTCCTTCTCCTTTTTCTCTGTCTTTCTTTATTATTTTTTTTTTATATCGCGGACAGCATTTAGCATTCAGAGCATTAGATCAGAGAGGAAGTCTGGAACCCCCTCCCCCCCTGTTACCCACCCCACCTATGCAGGTCCCTTCCCCCTTTTATCCCCTCTTCAACTCTCCCTTCTCCATGGTCCCTAGCCCCCCCCACTCCTTCCCTCATCGTACCCCTCCCCCCCGCTCTCCTTTCTAGGATCTTGCTTCACTTCCCCCTCCCACTCTCCTCCCCTCCCCTTTCCGCAACTCTTCCTCCCTCCCCCCGTTACTCTCCCCCCCCCACCGTTCACCCTTCCTGCGAGCCCTCCCTCCTCTCCACTTTTCCTCAACTTATACTCCCTTTATCCGTCCTCTTCTTTCCTCCTCCCAGCCTTTTCCTCCTTTCCTCCCCCTCCCTTCCTTCCCTTTCCTCTCTCCTCTCCTTCCCTCCTCTCCCATTCCCTTCCCCTGATCCTCTCCCCCCTCTCTTCCCCTTCCCTTCTTCTGCTTCTCCTCTCCCTTCCCCCCTCTCTCCCTTCCCCTTCCCTTCCCTGACCCTCTTCCCCCTCCCCTCTTCCTTCCCTTCTCCTCTCCCTTCCTTCTTCCTGATCTCCCTCTCCTCCCTCCTCCCTCCTTCCCTTCCTCCTCATCACCCTTCTCTTCCCTCCCTCACCCCTTCTCTCCTCACCGTCCCTCCCCCCCCCCTCCCTTCTCTCCTCCCTCCCTCCCCTTCCCCTTCCCCTTCCCTTCCCTCCCTCCTCCGCCCCCTCCCCCAACCTCCAAACCGCTGTCTGGGAGCCATCATCCACTCAATCCTAGCACGGTTACGTATTTGAGTTGGAGACGTTCTGACCGACACGTACGTATGCATGGATTTGATTTTTCTTTGGTTCTGCTTCTTTTTCTTTTCTTCTTCTTTTTCTCCTTCTTCTTCTTTTTCTTTTTTTCTTTTTTTTTAATTATTATTCCAATTCTTCATTTTTCTTGCTCTTCTTCTGCTCTTTTCTTTTTTTTTTTTTACTTTTTTTTTTCTGCTTTTTTATTTTCTTCTTCGTCTTCTGTCTTTCTTCTTTTTCTGCTTCTTCATTTTCTTTTTCTTTTGCTTCTACTTTTTCCTCTTCATCTTGTGTCTTTCTTTTTCTTCTGTTTCTTTATTTTGTTTTCCCTCTTATGCTACTTGTTCCTTATTTTCATTTTTTTTTTTCGGCCTTTTAAGGGTTGCCACATCGGATTTTCTCCTCCATTTCCTTCTGTCAATAACATTTTCTCTCTCGTCATATCTCCCTCTATTTCCTCTCTCCATCTTTTTCCTCTTTCTTATCTCTTCTCATCTTTATCTTATTGATGTTATCTTTATCTTATCTTTTCTCATCTTTTTTATCTTATCTCATGTGCCATTATTTTTTTTGTCTATTTTTTTTTCTTTATCTTATGCCATGTACTATTATCTTATCTCTTCTCTTCTTAACCTTTCCTTATGTACCGTTCGTCTTATCTTCTTCTTTATCTTATCTCACGGTTCACTATCTTATCCATCTCCTCTCTCCTCTATCTTGATCTTACGTTATCTTTTCTTCGTTTTATCGCACGTCCTCTTTCTTATCTCATTCTTATCTTATCAACCCCTCACACGTCTTTATCTTATCAGCGCCTTGACCTGACTCTCGACTAGGGAGTCAGGGTGGCGTCAGGGGGGGGCATGGGGGATGGGGGTGGGGGTGGGGATTTTGCCAGATTTCAGGGTGGACTAAGATAAGAGGAGGGGGGGTAGAGGGGAGGAGGTGGGGGGGAGGGTAAATTAAGGGATTGGGGAATAGGAAGAGGAATAGGAGAGGATGATAGGAGGAGTAGGAAAAGGGTGAGATAGAAAGGGGTAGGGAGAAAAACAAAGGGGAGTGGAGAGAGAAAGAGGAGGGAGAGGGTAGAGAGAGAAAAGCGAGAGAGAGAGAGGGAGAGAGAGAGAGAGAGAGAGAGAGAGAGAGAGAGAGAGAGGAGAGAGAGAGGAGAGAGAGAGAGAGAGAGGAGAAGAGTACAGAA
>NW_020871441.1:186917-189417 GCF_003789085.1 Penaeus vannamei | reverse complement strand
TTATATTTTATATTTATATTTATAGTTTTAAAGGGAGGTTTTATGGTTATGTTTTCCAGATTGTAACTGATTATCTTTTTTTTCTCATCCTTATCTCTCCATTCCCTCACCACTTCCCTCTCTCCCTCTCACCCCCTTTCTTTCTTCTTCTCTTATCATCCTCACCCTCACCCTTTCCTCTTCCATGCCCTTATCACCCTCCTCCCCCCATATCACCGTTTCCTCATCCCCTCACACTTTCCCTTCCCCTCATTACCTCCCCCTCATCACTCTCACCCACCTCTCTCTCTCCCCCCCATCACCTTCACCCTCACCCTTTCCCTCTCATGCCCCCTCATCACCCTCACTCTCCCTTCCCTCATTCCCCTCATCACCTTCACACCTCTCTCCCCCCTCATCACCTCTCCCTCATCAAACTCCACTTTCCCTTCCCTCATCATCTCCCCTCATCACTTCATCCCTCTCACCTCACACCTTCTCCCTCCCCCTGATCCTCCATGATTGGAGAGTCGAGAGTGTTCAGATATTTCGAAGAAACAAAGGGCTGTGAATTCCATTCTTTTCCGGCAAATTTCGAACACATACATAGTCAAGTCATAGGGGGCAGTCATTTGTGTGTGTGTATGGGTGCATGTATGTGTGCATATGTGTGTGTCTGTGTGTTGACTACCTAGTGATGTCTCGTCGCATTTCAGCAATTGCAAAGTGAGATTATTCACCCTAATAAAGATACGATCCTCTGTAGAATATACAACAAAAAAAAATGATAATAATAACATCAATCAGAAAATGGTCAGTGTAAGACAAATTATTATTTTTCCTCATAAGTCAAAATTTGTACGAGACTCAAAATAAAAGTTATAAGAAGCTCTGTCATTCTTAAAATTTTATCATGGAAATTGCGTGGTAAGTTAGAAATATTCAAACAACGGATATTACATCTGAACGCAGTAATGATTGACATGAAATAAATATTTATTCACTCAAATCAAATACTTTTCGTATCCAGAAATAACGTGCCCCCTTACACCCCCCCCCACCCACCCACTACCCACCACTGGGGTTGCACCGAGAACTGACCGCAAGATACGCTCCCTTTATCTTTAAGAATATTGTCAAGAACCTCCCTCCCATCTCTCTCTCTCTCTCTCTCTCTCTTCTCTCTCTTCTCTCTCTCTCTTCTCTCTCTCTCTCTCTCTTCTCTCTCATCTCTCTCTCTCTCTCTCTCCTCTCTGCCCTCTCTCCCTCTCCCTCCCTCTCCCTCCCTCTCCCCTCCCTCTCCTCCTCTCCCTCTCCTCCTCTCCCTCCCTCCTCCCTCCCTCCTCTCTCTCTCCTCTCCTCTTTTCTCTCCTAATTCATATAAATAACCCAGTACTGGCACATGAATGTTTCAAATGCCAACACATGTAAACATAAGCATTAAGAATCATCTGATTAAAAAAAAAAAAAAAAAAAAAAAAAAAGCTTGAGAATCAGAGTATCCCGAGGATGTGTTGCCAGTCGGTGAATTTTTCCTGAAATCGGATTCATCATAATTCATAAGAAATGTACAGTAGGTAAAGTCTACTTGTCGCGGAACAGTGGGGCCATCTATTATGCAGAATACAGAAGCTTTGGACGATGGGAATGAACCCTTGGTTAGGTCAAAAGGGTCTCTCTCTCTCTCTCCTCTCTGTCTCTCCCTCTCTCTCTCTCTCTCCCTCCTCTCTCTCTCTCTCTCGTCCTCTCTCTCTCTCTCCTCTTCTCTCCTCCTCTCTCTCCTCTCTCTCTCCTCTTTTCTCTTCTCGTCTCTCTCTCTCTCTGTCGATCTGCAATCTTTTCTCTCTCGTCCTCTTTGTTCTCTTTTCATAATTTTTTGTTACTTCCTCTCTCTCTCTACATATCCCTCTTCTCTTCAGCTACTCTCTTCTCTTCCTCGCTCGCTCCCTCTCGTCACTTCTCGTCTATCTCGTATCCTTCTCTTTTCTCCTCTCTGTGGTCTCTTCTCTTCTTTTACTTTCTCTCTCCTCTCCTTGACTCTCTCCAGTCCTTGCTCTCACTACTCCTCCTCTCCTCTCGTCTGTCCCTCTCTCACCTCCTCTGCTCCTCCTCTTTCCATTTCTCTCAATCGCTCCTCCCTTATCTCACTCCTCTCTCTCTCTCTCTCTCTCTCTCTTTCTCTCTCTCCTGCTGCCGTCTCTTTTCCTCTCTGTCTCTTCTCATCTCCCTCCTCTCTCAATTCTCTCTCTCTTTCTTCTCCTCTCTCTCACTCTCCTCTCTCTCGTCTCTCTTCNCCTGACCCTCGCTCTTCCACCCACCGTTCGTCGCCTCCCTGACCCTCGCTCTTCCCACCACCGTTCGTCGCCTCCCTGACCCTCGCTCTTCCACCCACCGTTCGTCGCCTCCCTGACCCTCGCTCTTCCACCCACCGTTCGTCGCCTCCCTGACCCTCGCTCTTCCACCCACCGTTCGTCGCCTCCCCTCGGGCGTTGGGCACAAAATTCACGGGCGATTTGAGACC
>NW_020871441.1:159417-171917 GCF_003789085.1 Penaeus vannamei | reverse complement strand
ATATATGAACATTAAATCACATATATGAATCACTAATACACTTTGTACATAGGATTCTCTCTTTTTGAATGAATACAGTATTTACACAGGTCAGTAGTATTCTAAAATTCTAAAAGTTTACAAATAAATCAATAATTACTTTTTCCTCATGAAGTGGCTACAACACCAGAAATAAAACATAAGAGATATATGAAATTTATTTCATATCTCCGATGCCCAGTTCAGCCCAAATGGCATGGATAATTAGTATTAAATAATAATAATAATCCTTGGGAATAAGTGCAATCTGTACATGAGATTGGGATAGTTTCCATTTTTTAGGGTTTTCTGTATCAAATTTTAAATACTGAAAAGGTGGGAAATTGTTACAATACAGTATCATTTTTGTATGCTACTGTAATATTATCCCATGGCCCTACTACTGAAAATACAAATTTGGCACATTTCCCCCCTTTTTTTCTCTCCCTTTTCACCATCATTAATGTCACAGAGGTATTTAAAAAAGGATTGATAAAATCTGAATGAAGTGAATAATTAGTGATTTATCTTAATTTAATTACTTTCTGGATCACAATACAAATGATAACAATAATATGTACATATAGAAAATTTTTTCACACACCACTCCCCACACTGAGGTCACCAATGTGGCAACTACTGACGGAGGAGCTAGTGACCGCCAACTTTGCTTCTAGGTCTCAGGTACTGTACTTCAGTTGCAACGCCTTGCTACCAAAGCAAGCATATCTATCCAGTCCTATATGGACGATGGACAGAGATGATAAACAAGTAATTTTGTAGTTCAGGAAGGAGACAATCCCCACAGAAAGTGAAAGAAAGGGGGATTTGTGTAATAAGGCAAGAGAAATACAACAAAATTATGACAAGAAAGCAAAGGTAAATCACTTATTAACTTATGAAGTTCAGACAGTGGATTTTTTCCCCTTTTCTCTATTATTATTTTTCTCTCTCATTAATTATCTTTCTGAATGATTAATTATGTTCAGAATTTAATGTTAGAGAGACAGGTAGCACATTTTGGCTGTTAATTCAATATCTATTTAGTTTTCACTGCTAGAATCACTGCTTGAGGAGGAGGAGGAGGAGTCACTTGAGGAGGAGGATGAAGAGGAGGAGGAGGATGAAGAAGAGGAGGAACGTTGCCGCTGCACTGTCACCACAGGTGAAGGTTGCTGGTCATTTTCATAATTGCTGTAGTACTCGTACAGATCGGCATGTGGTTGGTGCTCCTCCTGCAGTGGCTGTTGCTGCTGTTGCTGCACTACTGGTGGTTTGTGAATGGTTTTCAGAGTAGTTGTACACTCAGGACAATACCAATTCCCTTCTGGTGCAGCCATGATACCAACACACTCAAAGTGAAACCACTGATAGCGACATGATGGATTGTCACATCCTATCATGTCTGAGACCTCATCATAAGGACACTGGCAGATACAGTAAAGGGTTTCATCTGCATCTAATCTTCTCATGTTGTCTGGGACTGCCTTTTTCCTTCCTATCTTCTTCCTCTTTTTCATGGGCAACTCTTCTGGATTGTTGGTTTTGGATATAACCTTTTTCCTCTTTTTACTAACAGCAGCAGGTGCTGGTGTTGTGGCAGCATCATTGTGAGTGGCTGGCATGTAAATGCTTCTCAGAGAATTCTCTGGGACTTTATGCTTCCTGTGTCTGGCTGGATGCACATTGTCCAAGTGGTACTGCAAGGCTTCTAGGGAATGCCAGGGAGATGCACCCTCACAGTATGGGCAATCATAGCTCAATGTCTGACTCTTTGTAGCTTTGTGTACCATGAAAAAGTGGAGACTCAGCACGGTCCATGACTCAAATGCTTTGTAGCAAAAATTACAGATGTAGGCATCATTCACTCGTACATGGTCAAACATGGTATGTGTGTCACTCAAGTGCACAACTAGATCTACAATTTTGTTTAGCCTAGGTCGTCCCTCACAAACACGGCAGACTATCTCACCACCAACATTGAGGGCACGCTGAGCTTTGTGAGCATAGTAGAGATGGAAATAGTAGGCACCATCTTCACGGAACACCAGCCCACATAGACACCGAAATGTTCCATTGGGAAGCATTGACCGCTGATGGTAGGCCAAATGATGATCATTGATATCATCTGCTGAAGAAAATGAGTATTTACAAAATGCACATGACGTAAGACCTAAATTCAAAACTAACTGCGGATGAACCAGGTACATGTGGAGAAGCTTTCCTGCAGAGTCACTCCAAGTCTGATGGCATGGCCCACAGCGTACCCCAACTGCCCTGTCCATGATCTGAGCCATTTCTTCCCGAACCACAGGTGAAGTCTGATTTTCCTCCACTGCCCCACCAATGGCACCTACAACTCCACTAGAGCTGTCTACAAGGTTTTTTCTCCTCTGTTCAGTGTGACTCCTCTGTATATCTAGTTGATGGCTTTCAAGCTGTGCTTCTTGTTCTGGCAATGGATCTGGAGATGGTGACAAGGAATCTACTTTATTTGCTATTTGTGTTCCTGTCACTGCAGCTGCTGCCGCTGTCACTGCTGCTGCCTTCTGTTGCCGGCTTGCCTGCCTCCCACCTGCAGATCTCTTCTGTGATGCTGGTGCCACATCACTCTCTGAGTCTGAGGTCTCTAAGTCAGATTCTGTCATGGCTAGCATCACAAGCCGTGTCTGAAACTCCTCCTCAGCTGCCTTGTCATCATCATCCTGCTTGTTAACACGACTGTCTTTATCCTCATTTCCCTCACAATCAGAAGTCTCTGATTCAGAATCACTTGCATTCTTTGGCACAGGGGGTCTGTCAACGGAAGACCTGTGTTTGCGACTTTTGTACTTGCTCAGGTCTTCACTGGAGTCAGACTGGTAATTAGCAGTTTGGTGATCAGAGGCAAGATGCTTTGCTAGAAGGTTTCTGGACACAAAAGATTTGGGACACCGCTGACAACTGTGTGGTCGTTCTCCTGTGTGAATTCGTACGTGTACTCGCAATCTCGAACGGGTACTGAACCTGTCACCACAATGCTCACACTTGTGAGTTAACTGTTTCTTGTGTATGTGGAGGACATGCTGGGTAAGGGAAACTTCTGAAGTGAAACATTTCCCACAGTGTGGACAAGTCTGTGGGTTGTGCTTCCACTCTTTGTGTTTTACAAGATGATGATCACGCACAAACTTTTCTCCACAAACATCACATTCAAACTTTTTCTCGAGTTTACAGAGGTTATAATGGAGTTGTCTGGACTTTTCTTGCTTAAACCTCTTCCCGCATTTGAAACAAGGGTAAGTGTAGCCCATTGATGGTGGGGAAGTTCTTGCTTCAAGCACCACCATTGTCTTTTGCACTCCATCTGGTGTAGCTAAAACAATGGGTCGTGCTTCACTGGGCAAGTGAGATAAGTGGAAGGAGTGGACCAGGAACTCATTGAGAGCACCTTGAAACCCTCCACATGTACAATTTACCTGAGCTTGTGGGTGAGCCTCCTTCACATGATCACTAAGGCGAGGGAGCAGCACACTCACACCACATCCCACACACTGACCATTAAATTTGTCATTCAGGTCCTGTAAAATATTTTCTGCCACTGAAGCTTCATCAATATCTGCATTCTCTCCCAGTCCTTTGGGTGGTGGTTTTGGCTCACCTCTCCTTCCCACCTTCTCTTTGATGTTACCCTTCTTCTTGGGGATATTTTCTATCTCCTGAATAGCTTGTGATCCTGGGTCTGGTTTGGGAGTAGCTTGCTCAACAGGTGTTTTGGATTTACTTACATCATTGGTTTGCTGCAGCTGTTCTGTGATGGCCTCTGTCATGGTGCGGATTGTGTGCGCCACAACACTGTTTAATGCATCAACCAGCTCAAAAGTTGGTGTGCTTCCATCTTTATTAGCCTTCTTATCCTTGGCAGTTTTTGTTGCTACTACCTTAGGTTTAGCTACACTGCTAACTTCAGCTTTTGAGGTAGATACAGAATCAGCATTAACTTCACTTGGTTTGGTAGCAGTTTCCACATTAGGGGCTATATGGTAGCTGGGTGGACTGGAGATGTTGGAGGTGGGACTATGAGGATAAGACTCTCTAGGTGAGCTGGGTGAGGCTGCAGCAGTATCAATTTGCAAGGGTGGCTCACTCCCACTGTCTTCTTCACTGTCATCATTTATCTCATCACCTTTACATGCTTCATCCTCAAATGAGGTCACAGGTGGAGCAATCACTCTGCTTGCATTTTCCTCTGTCTCTTTCTTAGTTGTATCAGGCATTTCAGGATTCTCTGCATTGCATTTCAGCTTTTGATTTTTCAGAGCCTTTGCATCTTCTGTGACTGTATTCAGCTCCTTCTTTGTAGTGGCTGGTGACCCATGGTCAGTGGTGGGTGTGGTTGACTTGTGAGGTGACATGGACACTGTGCACAGGGAGCCACACCAACCTTGGGCAGCCTCCTCATCCTCACATGCCATCCTCTCCTCCACCTGCTCCTGAATGCTGCGAGTCTCTGGCTCCACTGTCTCTTGGCTCAGAATAGGAGAGGTCTCCATCAGAGAGGATATGCTCATAGATGGATCACACTTGGCAATGATGCCACCATGCTGCCCAATGCCCACCAGCATCACGCTTCCATCCACCTCACTCATCTGGCCAAGTTGAGAAGACTTCTGTTGCTGCTTGTGCTTCAGCCGGGTCCAGAGAGCATCCCAAGAGCGCAGACCATGGCAGGTGGTGCGGTGCTGCTGCAGTGAAGCATCTGTGATGGCATGGGCAGGGCAAGCCAAGCAGGCAAGAGTATGTGAAAGAATCTGATGACAAAAGAGTGACAGTCGGTCCTTGAAAACCTCACTTAACTCACATTTTGGGCATTTACCAGGGAGTTTTGAATATTTCAGGTTTGGTTTTAAGGTCTGTCTATGTTTTGGGGACTCCATAATGTGTGTGTAGAGAAGGCTTGAATGTTGTGAAGTGACATTGCAATGATGGACAGGACAACGCCAAGGAGGGCCAGACTGACAACGCTGTATCCCAAGGTGGCAGTGGAGACACACGGGTGATGGGTGAGAATCAAGATAACGAAGTTTCAGGGTTGTTGAGCATCCACACACAACACAAGTTATCCAAACCTTAACAGGGAAGGCAGGCCTTAGATGGTGACCTGAGTGAACTAAAGAAAATATTTCACCTGTGTGACTGTGCCAGGATGAGTCTAACTTGAGGGCATCTTGAGACATGAGCAGCCCTCCCTGCCCTCCTCGAATCCACTGCAGAATCACGCTGACTTCATCCAAGGACAGTGCTCCATCTCCCGGAAGATGATTAGTTTTGATATGTGATAACAGAAGATCTGCCGTGGCAAGGACTGTCCTTCCTTTCATTTTGTCATCTTGCCCCTCACCATGGTTCATGATGCATGTGGGGAATGGGCAAGGGAACACATGCGTTGTCCATGAGTGAACCACCCATGAAAGGAAATCTTGCCCTACCAGAGCATCATGGCAAAAGTGGCATGGGAAGTGTGATGTATTCACCTTGAGAAAAGAATGGCCAAACACATGTGACAGCAGTGAGTGCGACCACTGGCCACAGAGAACACACCATCCCCCTGCTAACTCCTTCTTATGGTGAGCCATGAGGTGGGCTGCAAGTGCACTCTGGCTTGAGGGCTGGGAGAAACCACAGTGGTACCAACAGGCATTGCTCTCTTTCACTACAGCATTGCAGGCCTTACATAACCCCCTTGGCTTGTCCAATTGGGGACTGACAATAAATGCTAAGGAACGCTTGCATAGCAAGCAGGATGCAAATAGGGGATTATTTTGTAACCCTAACACCAACATGGTTGCCATAGATGACCGAGCAGCTGGGGGTAGGGTCAACAGCAGCTGAAGCAGTAGCCACCATCCATGTAACAAAGTATCAGCCAGAAGATGAACATTAACACGATGATTGGCCAGTATCTTTGGAAATGCATGGGGTGCACATGTCATTAGAAAGTACTGTGCATTCTGGTTGCCTGAAGATGAACAGCACTGATGACATGTCCATGCAAGACCCCGGCCTGTCCACCACACTGTTGCCTGCAGAGAAGAGGAGCCTAGAGGTAACATGGAGGAACCAAGGCCATGCACAAGCAGTTCATGTAACTGACATGTTGGTTGTGATAACAGACAAAGGCAGACTCTGCATGGCTGGGCACAAGTAGAGGGAGAACCTGCCAGACTGGACATTGCCACATCATTAGCTAGATCTTCCAACATCTTTTTGACTAGAGCTCCATGATGTTCCCACAAGTGTGCATGGTACTGAACTGCTCCTTTACTCTCCTTGCAGTAGCCTTCATCAAAGACACATTCATATATTCTTTTGTGCCCAATACGATGGTGTTGCTGCCACTCTTGGGGACTGTCAAATACTAACTGGCAAGCATGACAAGCATTTCTGATAACAGTTCTAACTTCCAGTTCTCCAGCACCTGGCACAGTACAGCTCTCTGTGCAAACTTTTTTATTTTCAAGTAAGTTTTGGACTCCCTCTGATGTAAAACCCTCAAAGGACTCATCATTGACTTCATCTTCCATGGAGTCATTCACCAGCCAGCCATCTTTACTGACAATGCTCTGAAATCCTTCAAAGTTGCAGGTGAAGCGATCATCCTCCTCAGCTGAGCCAAATAAGTGTTCAAAGTCTTCCTGGCTAATGATTGTCTTACCCCCAATTGTACCTTCCATAAACTGTTCCCTTTTAAGAGCAAGTTCTACCTGTTCCCTATTTTGAATAGCAACTTCATTCAAGTCACTTTTATTTTGTGAGTTCAATTCTGCTATTGTGATCTCTAGATCACATTCACTTTTCCTCTTTTCTTCAATGACACAATTCTCTTTAACTGCATCTGCACAAATCTGACTTTCTGTTTCCTGACTGAAACCCAAGAACTTTTCGTCTTCCACCTCTCCTTCTTCATTTGCTATTGCTTTTTCAGCTTTCATCTCTATGCTTTTTGTGTTCTCCTCTGCCTGTGTGGATGTTCCCTCTTCAGATGACTTATGCTTATTCCCTTTAGTCTCATAGCCATTTTCTGTATTGTGCATCACTTGTTTATCATTATCAAAATTACTTTTACGTCTTGTTAACAATGGCAGTGATTGAACACCTATATCTCCTTCCTTATCTATGTTCTTAACCTTTTCTTCACTCCCTTCTTCACATCTCTTAGTTTCTGATATTACTTTCTGGCTGTCTTTCACCTCATCTTTCTGTGATTGCTGTGGTGACATAGATTCACCTGTTCTTTGTCTCTTCTTTTTATGGGATACTTTTGACAGGTCACTGAAATCTTCTACCAATTCACTGGGCTTAAATGTTGTATTATTTTCAACTGCACCTTTCTTATCACTTCTATCATCTTCAGTCATATTACTAACTACACTATCACTACTTGTCCTTCTACTATCATTAGTAATGGACTTAGTAGATTCTTCAGTATTCTTTACACAAATATCCTCTTTGGATCCATCTACACTGGTCTTCCTTTTTCCTACAGGACTTGCAGACACTTCCTCCTGGTGAAAAGACTTTGATAGTCTCCGCACTGGGTAACTGCCCTGGCTTCGGCCCTCTGAATCACTGGGTGAAACACTGTCCACGGTATTCCCTCGACCCATGGATATTTTTGGAGTGTTTTGTTTACCTCCCCTTTTCAACCTGTCCTCACCTTTTCTTGGAGTTCTTTCACCACTTTTACTTTTTTCTTCATCACACTCATCCGATTCCCCCTCTGTTCTTCTGTCTGCTGAGGACTTGGTAGATTTCTTATTGACAATATTAATATTACCCACTTTTTGCTTTTCAACATCACTATTTAAATTCCCCAATAAATCAGTTGTTTGTGAGTTTTGTTCACTACTACTGTCACTCATTTCCCCTGGTGATGCAGCAGGAACTGGAGGCTGTATCTGATTGTCATTGTTGTCTTCAGTACTGTCAGGACATGATGCCGCTGGTTTCTCAGTCAGTCTGGAATTTTCCTTGTCACTGTCAGCTTCAAATGTACTGTTGGAAGGCTTTGAGGCTTCAGCAGGAAGAACCCTCTGTTCACCCGAGAAGTCCAGCTTGCGGTTAGTGGACACAGGCTCCTCAGTGGATCTTGACTCCTGACGCCTTTGCCTCGCAGACTTGGTTTCCCCACTTGTTGAAGATCCCTTGCTCACTTCCTGTTTCTCTCTGCGCTCATTTGCCTTCAGAGACTTGACAATGATCTCCCAGTCATGCATGATGTCAGGCAGGGGAGGAGGACGGGGCTTCCTGGCCTCACCCACATCATCCTCATCCCCAGACCCAGCTGAAGTTGGTGGGAGCAGAAGCTTCCTGGACTGGCCCCCCTCCTGATAGGGAGACCGGCCCTCTCTTCCCCCACGACCCCCTCCATGGGCCTTGCCGCTGGAGTGTCTGGACTTCCTTGGCCTTTCTGTGCGCATACTTTGGGCATCGTGCAGATTGTTGCTGGCTGTTCTCCCAGGTGTGGCCAGAAGGGCTAGCCTGGCAGACACATCTGACCCCGATGACTGACTATGACCAGATTCAGACACACTGCGGGGCCGACCAGCACGCCGACCGACAGGCGACCTGAAATGGATTAACATATCATTAGATCATGCTTTTACTTGGTGATCCATTCTAACTGAAGCATTTAAAAATCTATGGCAATCCATGGTATTAATTAATTCTTTATCAAATCTCATCTGATTACTAATTAACAATTCTTTTTAACAAGTCAGCCATTCTAAAACTATTATGTCATTCAATCAATTTAAGTAGTTCTCACTTGATACAAGTGCTGTAAATTTACTCTCAATTCTTAAACATTGTCATATGCCTGACCCTCTCAACATGTATCAATTTTGCAATCTTTAAGTTGAAATATTTGTTACATACAGATGGCTCCACAATATCCAATGGATCACAAAGCCTTACTGCCCACACATGGCCTAAAATTCAGACTTTAGGCATACTTGAGAGGAAACTCTCCTAGAGGTGTGGCTTGTGGGCATGGCCCACAGGTACACTTCGAGTGCAGTGTCAAGAAACTTTGCCTCCCCTTTATAATGTTATCATCCCCCTTTTCAGTATAGGACTTTTTCTATTTCTGCCACTTTACATTTATAACTTGATATGATGTATCAAGAAGTTAAAACGTATTATTTATCATTGGTGTATTTTTTTTTTTTTTTTTTCATGTTAATCAGTTTATTTTCATGTTGATCAATTTTCTATAACACATCCTGCTTTGCCAGTCACAGTGAGAAGGAATAGGATCCTGAGTATGGAAGTAATATCCTTCCTGGGGCCAGTGCTCTTCCAGCCATGGCTCACAGATGTTGCATTCTTTTCGCTTACAGTGGAAATAAAGCAAGAGCCCCTTTCTAAACGCCTACCAAGTCTAATCTTTCCCCAAGAGCTTTGTGCACACATAGCGAGTCATTCCCATCATCCCAACCTTCAGCCACTTTTTCCATGACAGTATATTGTCACCCAGCTCTCTGCCAATTTTTCTTTTTAGATGATGGTTACATTACCCCAATCTAATGGGTTAATATCAACAATGTTATTCACACTGTTAATGCTATAATAATCATAATAATATCAAAATACTAACAGCCACAAATAAATTTGATCTTTCTAAAAATCAAGGAAATGGGTATGCAGGGTAGTTAGGTAAGACTAATAACATCTATGTTTACATACAACTAACACACTGAAATCAGAGTGGACATGGCATGTATGTCATAATCATCCCAGCACATGGGCAAAAGGCTTTGACACTATCCTGGCAATCACTTCCTCTCTTACAATAGCAGTTTTTATTAAAGATTATACTGATTCCTTAATGGGCCACTCTGTAACTGGGAGATATAGTTTAAATATAACATTGTTCAAAACTTGGATCTAAATGTTCGTATAACATCTAGAAATACTCCTAAGGTCCTAAGGAGTCTTTGAACTTCACACAAGTTGGGACTCTCTATGTGAATAAAATAAAGGTAAATGTCTACTGAAATCCTGTTAGACCAGAGTTTAGCTAAATGTGTGTTGGTCTGGGAGAATGGAGAGCAGTTGGCAACCCACGCATAGGCTTGGTAGCCACTTATGAAGCTAGTTACACAAGAACATTCAGAAGGTGTGCACACTTATTTCATCTAAATTAAACCTCTTTCTAATGATTTAGTCATTTAGAGGATCCCAGCTTCGCATATGTGAAATTTTTAAAATACTTTTGCAATAGGCATACCAAATAAGTATTCTTAAAAATTTGCCAGAGGACCAGGTGACATGAAAATACCATCATTAAAAAATATGGCTGTAGGCCAGGGTGGCAGGAACATGACATCTAGAGAATTTCTGCTAAAGGCCAAGGTGAAGGGAATGACTTGCTACAAGTGCACAAAGAGTGATTAGACATAGTGTGTATTAACCCACTAACGACAGGTGTCCCACATATGAGACACCCGAAAAAATAAACATTGCGGGCATCCCGCCAGTGTGACGCTGTATCGGGGCTCGCACTCCGACGCAGCAGTGGGCTGTGGCCGGCATGTGGTTAGAGTCCAGGTCAGCCCCGCGCGCCGATTTTGTAGCCACCCGGAATCTTTTATTTTCGGCTTCAAAATATACCGGCGTTAATGGGTTAAGGAAGGGGTCTTGCATGATTTCCACTAGTAAACAAGTGTGAAATGTGACACCTCGCCAGACCTGGTTCGCAGAGATGACCTTCCCCTATAAGGAGGCTCAAGTTCAAACAACCAGGACATAGGATGGTTTGAATGTGAGAAAGGAGGGATACTACGGAAATCAGGCAAAGAAGTGCAATAATAAAATAATAACTAAAATATACATGGAGAGAGAGAGAGAGAGAGAGAGAGAGAGAGAGAGAGAGAGAGAGAGAGAGAGAGAGAGAGAAGAGAGAGAGAGAGAGAGAGAGAGAGAGAGAGAGAGAGAGAGATTTTATTCCTGTTTAGTTGTTGATTTGATGGATATATTGGAGACCTGCCCTAAGAAATAAGCTATCGTTGAATATTTTGAAAAGAATTATCATGAAATCTTATCACTTTGTTTTATTCTAATACCTTATATTTTCTATATAAAAAACCCTTCAACATTGTTGTTAATATCCTTTGTTAGCAGTATCCCAATGCCACATATTAATATATGGCTCTGCATTATCCTAAGCAGCTACTCTGTCTCTCACCCTCCTCCATCTTATATCCCTTGGATCCGATATTTAGAATAATACTCGTGACAATATTTCAATAGGGGGGGGGGGCACCGACAAGATGTTGGACGCCAGATGCTAAAACAACAAACGAAGGCGTAAGAACAGGTACAGTCACACACTGTGTGTGTATGTGTGGAGAGAGAGGAGGGGGGGGGGGGTGCGGACACTAGCCTTGATAGGATGGGACTGAAACAGCAGAACACTCACTCCTTGCTTCGCCTAACGAATCCAGATCACCCCTTTCTTCTACCCCCTTTTCCTATGTCTTAGTTGTTTGAACGTGGGCTACCTTTCAGGGCAAGAAGGGCAAGATCTCTCCAAGCCAGGTCTGGTGAAGCATCACTGCTTTTGTTGTTGTCTGTACCATTCATGAGCCATGACTGGAAGAGCGCCAGCTCCATGAGGACCACTATTTCCATCTTGTGGCTCCTATTCCCACCCACTTTGACCAGAAGAACAGGGTGTATTATAGAAAATTGAATTGTGTGATTTTATTAGAAAATACAAATAATAAAATGTCACTTATTGTTATTGTAATTGCATAGAGAGATGATAGGGAGTCTGTGCATGGTTATCTTTTTTACAATTTTTATAATAAGTCAAGTGACAAATATAGACAAGAAAATGGGGGGGGAGGGAGGGAGGGAGGGGAGGGAGGGGGAGGGAGGGGGAGGGAGAGAGAGAGAGAGAGAGAGAGAGAGAGAGAGAGAGAAGAGAGAGAGAGAGAGAGAGAGAGAGAGAGAGAGAGAGAGAGAGAGAGAGAGAGAGGGAGGGAGGGAGGGAGGGAGGGAGGAGGGAGGGAGGGAGGGAGGGAGGGAGGGAGGGAGGAGGAGGGGAGGGAGGGAGGAGGAGAGAGGGAGAGGGGAGGGAGGGAGAGGGAGAGAGAGAGGGAAGAGGGAGAGGGAGAGAGGAAGAGAGAGAGAGAGAGAGAGGGAGAGAGAGGAGAGGAGGGAGAAGAGGAGAGAGAGGAGGGAGAGAGAGAGAGAGGGAGAGAGGAGAGGAGAGAGAGAGAGAGAAGAGAGAGAGAGAGAGAGAGAGAGAGAGAGAGGAGAGAGAGAGAGAGAGAGAGAGAGAGAGAGAGAGAGAAAAAATTATAAAGGAGAGGTATGAAGTCCTTGAACTTAACCCAGATGATCGTGTGCATCGAGCCTATAAGCCACACACCCAGGAGAGTCACCAATCAAGTACACTTAATGCCTGGATTTTGGGCAATGTATGGGTAGCGAAG
>NW_020871441.1:144417-154417 GCF_003789085.1 Penaeus vannamei | reverse complement strand
TGTGTGTGTCTGTGTTGTGTGTGTCTGTGTGTGTGTGTCTCTTTCTGTGTGTGTGTACATATATATATGTACATGTATGTATATATGAATGTATGTATGTATGTATGCATGTTCATGTGTATGTACGTATGTGATTTATCTGTTTGTAACGTGATTTTTCTTTATCTAACTTGTTCACACATCAATGTAATTATCTTTACAATAAAATAATAATCAATACTAATACTATTTGCTAATACTACTAATGATAAAAGCTTATTTTTTCAATGGAGTGAACAGGTGTAGGCAGGTAGGCCTAGCAATGAAATCTTTGATGACAACACTTCTGAAGTCATCTATAAGTAAACAAAAAACTGACCAAACAAAACAATAGTGGACAGAGCATGTTTATCTTTTTAATAAAATTATCATGAAAATAATTCCCGCAAATAAATAAATATATATTAGTAATAATAATAACAATGATGATAACAATACCAATAACAATAAGAATAACAATAAATATCTTAATAAAAATAAAAATGAAAATAAAATTGATAAGAATTGTGAATAATAATAAATAATAATAATAATAATAATAATAATAATAATGATTATTATTAAGCATGGTAATGGTTATGGCCTTTAATTTTAATATAAAATAATCACTATGAAAATAATAACTCCATAATAATACGCAATATGATGATGATGATGATGATGTCAATAAAACAATAAGAATATCAATAATGTCCTAAGTTCCAAGAACCTCCTTTTCTTTAACTTCCTTTCTTCTCATTGTTGCTGTTATCTATATTGGATTTTCATATATAACCGGACAAACTTGATCAAAATGCCAGAATAAACTAGAGGCTTATAGAGTAAAACACTTATATCCACTGTTTCCACTACAGAAAATGAAAAATGAAAAATATTAGACTAATAGGACATAATGTTCCTGCTTTAACCTGATGTGACTTTGTACGGAAATAGTACTATCCCTTTAAAAACAACATGAAAAATTTCATAACACCTAAAGTAAAAATGGTAAAAACAAGCTTAAATCAATAGGCCTAAATGTCTCGTTGTACTTAATTGTAATCAAACATCACCAACCTAGTCTGGTGATTCATTAATAATCCTTTTGCACTTGCTAACATATTCTAGATAGGCAATATCAATCACACATCAATAATCTGACCACTGTCGACTACACAGCTAAAAGAAAAGAAAGAAAAAAAATCCTAAATCATATATCAAAATAACATGCAAATGCAGAATATCTTGTCTATGAAAGACATGTTTGATACGCTAAATATTTAACTCTATATCAACTAATGTTATTTCAGAGACCATTACTGTAATCATTATAACTATCAATGCTATTGTTACTAATGTTCTAGACCTGATATTAATAAACAGATTTACACTGCAATTCAACACACAATAAACATCAAAATATATTTTTACCTAAAAAAATAAATGAAGAAATGACCTTGGCACAACTTAGGAATCAATAACATTCAGAGAGTACTAATACTCATATTTGATCCTTAAACCTTACAAAGTCTGTAATAGAAATTCAAAGAAAAAAAAAAATACATATGCTTACATTGGACAATCAAGAATTTACTTTGTCAAGAAATCACTCACTAAATCAGCTGTTGTGCAAGAGGACTGGCAAAGTACAGCTAGAAATATCTTGCCTTTGTTCTATGGCTTCTATACAACAACATACAGCAGTATAGTTTTAAAAATTGGTTTCATTACAAACTACTGTGTAACTTTAATTTTTTTTAATGTTAATAATTTTTAAACAATTAGAAAGATGTAATTTCCATAAATCATCAACATACTTTTTTCTTTACTTATGACAGTATCATAAATATTGCAGTCACTGTAGTTATATATACCCTATAAATAACAACAATCTTAAATAAAAAAAATCAAGTACAACTCCTTCTATGTCAATATATGACTTTGGAATAAATTCCTACTGAAGAATGGGATTGACAAATGAATAACTATTTATTACATATTAAGCCATTGATGCTAGGGTGTTATGTACCTGCACACCATATTCATTGTGATCTTAGTTCATTAATTTTGTTTACACAAAGATGGCTCAACTAAGGAGCCAATTACAAGTCCTACCTGCCTCATGTATTTACCCTTTCCATGATTTTCAGATATCTTGGTGGCGCTGCACTTATGAAACTGTGTGTGCAAAACTAAATTTGCAAAATTCAACTATAGTGAACTACATGTATCCACCACCAACCAGTTAGATTTACAATTCCAAAGTAAACAATAACATGAAAAAACAACATTGTCCTATATTCACAAAACCCTTTTTTTGTATACAAATAAGTATTGAGAATATCTGGGTTGTCAATTCTCATTACTTAATGTAACAAATATCATGAAAAATACATGAAACCTCAATTCATCGCCAAATTATCAAATATTAACCACTTATGTCTCTCTCTAAAAGAAGAATATGACAAACATGTATTTTCTGCTTCAATCAGAAACATTGATAAAAATCTCTAAATATCCTTTATAATTAAGAAAAACTTTCAGCTTCAAGAATATTTCTACCAAAACAGATAATTGTCAGTCTGTCAACACACTTTCTTGATCATTTGTTCAATACAACCTCTCAATCTACCCAAAATTATACTTATATAATAATGCAGTAATACAAATTAACTGTATCAATCACAAAAAGTCTATGCAAGAATTTATTGTCAACTGAGGGAAATGCTGCCTATTTTTTTAACAATGATGTTGAGGATTTGTTGAAAATATACATTTGTCCATTGGCCTATTAGTATGCCAAGTAGAATTTGTGATAATTTGATGCCTGGTACTAAGCACAGGTGTCAGTTCTGTGTAAACTAAGTGTCATATCCATAAATTCACATTTTAATATTGTTTTACAGATGAAATAACCAGGAGTTTCCCATAAAGTTGATATCTACATCTAGGCCTATGCACTAGTTCCTCCTCCCCCCTCCTCCCCCTCAGCCACCTTGCCCACCCCTCAAACAGACTCCCACTCACACCCACACTTGCACTGCCCCCCCTTGCCCCTTGCCCCGCTGAGCCCCCCCTCGCGCCCCCTGCCCCCCGAGCGCCCCAGAGAGAGAAACGAGCGACGTAGTTCCCCCAGGCTCACCCACCACGCCAGAGCCTAGGATCGCCATCTTGGCTTAGCCCCCAAGTCTCCTCCCAGCCGGCCTTCCTCCTCGCCTCCTCTCCTCCTGCCCCGGTCCTCCTCGCGGCTGACACCTCTTGCCGACACCAGCGGACGTTCATGCATGCGCTCACACCCGTATTGCACACGCAGAAGGGACATACACACGGGTTTTTACACCTGAAGAGCGAGCATGTGTACACGTGTGTAAACAAGCGCGCGCGCCGTCACGTGAACTCTGCCAGACGTACGACTGATTACAACTCTCTGTTTTTTCGTTGAGAGGTTTGTAGCCTTCTTTCAGGGAGGGTTTTGGTTATTTCTTTGGGGTTATGGTCACAGGATGGAAGTTACATACTTTGCCATCGACAAACAGAGCGTGGGTAACTATGCCTAAGATTATCATTGCAAACGTCACGGAAAACGTGTCGTACTTTCAAAAAGCCTTGTGAAATTTCATATGGAAACATATTGATATATTCTATAGAACACACTGTGAAACTTTAGCTTGAATGAAATCCAATATTGCTAAAACGGTGATCTTACCTGTCTCTGAAGAATTGCTGGTGTTTAAAAAGGTGTTATCCTCAGTCATTGGGTGTATCCAAGACTAATGTGGCCTGATATAAAAAAAATCACATTTTATGTCATTAACAGTGATCATGTTAGCCATTCAGTAGGGTTCATGTTGGCAAAGCAAGCAATATCATTTCTCCAAAGCAACGCCGCACTTCTCTCAAGGAAAGATATAGGGTGACTACTGACATCATAATACACTAACTGGCACCTCAGAGTGGGTAGGGTGAGTTGCCATTTCTTAGAGAAACTTCCCTTGTTTTATAGATTTATTTCTGTAATCATTATGATTATCCTCATCGTCAATGTCCTCACTCCAGCGTTGTCTGTGCTGTTTCAAATGACTATTACTGACTCTTTTGGTTGTCTGAGTCTCCCTGACATAGCCGCAGCCGTTGCTATCAATTACAGCAATCATTATTATTCGCAACATAATTCCTCAGCATTGTCAAGGTCTCATATTCTTATTTTATCTAACTGTCTTTCTTAATCTTCTCTTCCTGAAGTTGATGCACGTCATAACCATCAATATGCATATACTCTGTGAGTGGAGAATGTAAAAGGGAATTTCTATGGCTTCTCTCATTATGTTTCTGTGTGTTAAGGTAAAGTTTGAATCTTGCAGTGGGTGTGCCGCGGTTCCCGCCCACACGCACACATGCAGAGTCACAAACACCCGCATGTACATACCCAGGCACACACGCACTCACGCATGCACACACGTATCCATACGTAAACATACATACATACGCAAACATCAACATACATGTGCACGTGCATTACTACTCACGCGCCTAAAGTCCATTGCACATTTTATGGTCGAAACCCTCTAACCTCACGGTCTTTTGTAATGAGGAAACCGCTTATAGTACTGCAATCTAAACCATATGTATAGTTCATTGGCATCTCTCTCTCTCTCTCTCTCTCTTCTCTCTCTCTCTCTCTCTCTCTCTCTCTCTCTCTCTCTCTCTCTCTCTCTCTCTCTCTCTCTCTCTCTCTCTCTCTCGCTCTCTCTCTCTCGCTCGCTCTCGCTCTCTCGCTCTCGCTCTCGCTCTCGCTCTCTCTCGCTCTCGCTCTCTCTCTCTTGCTCGCTCGTTCTCTCGCTCGTTCTCTCGCTCTCTCTCTCTCTCTCTCTCTCTCTCTCTCTCTCTCTCTCTCTCTCTCTCTCTCTCTCTCTCTCTCTCTATATATATATATATATATATATATATATATATATATATATATGTGTGTGTGTGTGTGTGTGTGTGTGTGTGTGTGTGTGTGTGTGGTGTGTGTGTGTGTGTGTGTGTGTTATATATATATATATATATATATATATATATATATATATATATATATATATATATATATATATATATATATATAAACTCTATCTATCTATCTCTTCTCTATCTATCTATTTATCTCTATCTCTATCTCGTTCTCATAAGTTCTAAAATTTCTAAATATGTTTTTCTTCTCTTTGTCTCATCCTGCACTCTTACTGTTTCTTCCAGAGAATGAGATGTCAACTCAT
This sequence comes from Penaeus vannamei, assembly GCF_003789085.1. NCBI lineage: Eukaryota > Metazoa > Arthropoda > Malacostraca > Decapoda > Penaeidae > Penaeus > Penaeus vannamei. Next base: position 149,144 of record NW_020871441.1, on the reverse strand, counting down.
TCCAGTGCAGAGGTAGTGTACATACTTAATGAGCATCATTTTAAACTTAATGAACGTTATCTCATTTACAGAGCATTATGTATGTTGGTCAGCTTGTGTAAGTAATGGACAGAGTACGTAATGTAACCTTTGAAATATGATGGTGTTTATGAAAAAAGTACAACCCAGTAGAAGTAGGCCCTGCGGTATGTACAAGACTTTAAAGGATAAATATATGTACTTGGCCACTGAGTGCTACATAAATAAATAATCAGAATAGGTCACTGATCTTGTTATATTATGATACATTTATAGGAGACGGCCTTGCCCAAGTCATCACTCAGATTGCTTCCCCGTCTTCATTTATTGTTCTAAGCAACCAGGGGCCGCTGTTAGGAATGCTTCTGCTGTTAGGAATGCTTCTGCTGTTAGGAATGCTTCTGCTGTTAGGAATGCTTCTGCTGTTAGGAATGCTTCTGCTGTTAGGAATGCTTCTGCTGTTCTTCTGCTGTTAGAATGCTGTTAGAATGCTTCTGCTGTTAGGAAGGAATGCTTCTGCTGTTAGGAATGCTTCTGCTGTTCGGAATGCTGTTAGGAATGCTGTTATGTTAATGGAATGCTGCTGTTAGGAATGTTAGGAATGCTTCTGCTGTTAGGAATGCTTCTGCTGTTAGGAATGCTTCTGCTGTTATGCTTCTGTTAGGAATGCTTCTGCTGTTGGAATGCTTCTGCTGTTAGGAATGCTTCTGCTGTTAGGAATGCTTCTGCTGTTGCTTCTGCTGTTAGGAATGCTTCTGCTGTTAGGAATGCTTCTGCTGTTAGGAATGCTTCTGCTGTTAGGAATGCTTCTGCTGTTAGGAAGCTGTTAGGAATGCTTCTGCTGTTAGAATGCTGCTGTTAGGAATGCTTCTGGTTAAATGCTTCTGCTGTTAGGAATGCTTCTGCTGTTAGGAATGCTTCTGCTGTTCTGCTGTTTCTGCTGTTAGGAATGCTTCTGCTGTTAGGAATGCTTCTGCTGTTAGGAATGCTTCTGCTGTTAAGAATGCTTCTGCTGTTAGGAATGCTTCTGCTGTTAGGAATGCTTCTGCTGTTAGGAATGCTTCTGCTTGGAATGCTTCTGCTGTTTAGGAATGCTTCTGCTGTTAGGAATGCTTTCTGCTGTTAGGAATGCTTCTGGTTAGGAATGGCTGCTGTTAGGAATGCTTCTGCTGTGTTAGGAATGCTTCTGCTGTTAGGAATGCTTCTGCTGTTAGGAATGCTTCTGCTGTTAGGAATGCTTCTGCTGTTAGGAATGCTTCTGCTGTTAGGAATGCTTCTGCTGTTAGGAATGCTTCTGCTGTAGGAATGCTTCTGCTGTTAGGAATGCTTCTGCTGTTAGGAATTAGAATGCTTCTGCTGTTATTAGGAATGCTTCTGCTGTTAGGAATGCTTCTGCTGTTAGGAAGCTGTTAGGAATGCTTCTGCTGTTGCTGTTAGGAATGCTTCTGCTGTTAGGAATGCTTCTGCTGTTAGGAATGCTTCTGCTGTTAGGAATGCTTTCTGCTGTTAGAATGCTTCTGCTGTTAGGAATGCTTGCTTCTGCTGTTAGGAAGAATGCTTCTGCTGTTTTGGTTAGGAATGCTGCTGTTAGGCTGTGTTAGGAATGCTTCTGCTGTTAGGAATGCTTCTGCTGTTAGGAATGCTTCTTGCTGGAAGTTTGCTCTGCTTAGGAATGCTTCTGCTGTTAGGAATGCTGTTAGGAATGCTTCTGTGTTAGGAATGCTTCTGCTGTTAGGAATGCTTCTGCTGTTTGAAGTTGCTGCTGTTAGGAATGCTTCTGCTGTTAGGAATGCTCTGCTGTTAATGCTTCTGCTTAGGAATGCTTCTGCTGTTAGGAATGCTTCTGTTAGGAATGCTTCTGCTGTTAGGAATGCTTCTGCTGTTCGGAATGCTTCTGCTGTTAGGAATGCTTCTGCTGTTAGGAATGCTTCTGCTGTTAGAATGCTTCTGCTGTTAGGAATGCTTCTGCTGTTAGGAATGCTTCTGCTGTTGGAATTCTTCTGCTGTAGGAATGCTTCTGCTGTTAGGAATGCTTCTGCTGTTAGGAATGCTTCTGCTGTTAGGAATGCTTCTGCTGTTGAATGCTTCTGCTGTTAGGAATGCTTCTGCTGTTAGGAATGCTTCTGCTGCTTTGGAATGCTTCTGCTGTTAGGAATGCTTCTGCTGTTAGGAATGCTTCTGCTGGAATGCTTCTGCTGTTAGGAATGCTTCTGCTGTTGGAATTCTTCTGCTGTTCGGAATGCTGTTGCTTCTGCTGTTAGGAATGCTCTCTGCTGTTAGGAAGGAATGCTTCTGCTGTTAGGAATGCTTCTGCTGTTAGGAATGCTTCTGCTGTTAGGAATGCTTCTGTTAGGAATGCTTCTGGAATGCTTCTGCTGTTAGGAATGCTTCTGCTGTTAGGAATGCTTCTGCTGTTAGGAATGCTCTGCTGTTAATGTGGGAATGCTTCTGCTGTTCTTCTGTGGAATGCTTCTGCTGTTAGAATGCTTCTGCTGTTAGGAATGCTTCTGCTGTTAGGAATGCTTCTGCTGTTAGGAATGCTTCTGCTGTTAGGAATGCTTCTGCTGAATGCTTCTGCTGTTAGGAATGCTTCTGCTGTTAGGAATGCTTCTGCTGTTAGGCTGCTTTAGGAATGCTTTGCTGTTAGGAATGCTTCTGCTGTTAGGAATGCTTGCTGTTAGGCTGCTGTTAGGAATGCTTCTGTTAGGAATAGAATGCTTCTGCTGTTAGGAATGCTTCTGTGTTAGGAATGCTTCTGCTGTTAGGAATGCTTCTGCTGTTAGGAATGCTTAGGAATGCTTTAGGAACTGTTAGAATGCTGCTGTTAGGAATGCTTCTGCTGTTAGGAATGCTCTGCTGCTGTTAGGAATGCTTCTGCTGTTAGGAATGCTTCTGCTTTAGGAATGCATCTGCTGTTAGGAATGCTTTGCTGTTAGGAATGCTTCTGCTGTTAGGAATGCTTGCTGTTAGGAATGCTTCTGCTGTTAGGAATGCTTCTGCTGTTAGGAATGCTTCTGCTGTTAGGAATGCTTCTGCTGTTAGGAATGCTTCTGCTGTTAGGAATGCTTCTGCTGTTAGGAATGCTTCTGCTGTTAGGAATGCTTCTGCTGTTAGGAATGCTTCTGCTGTTAGGAATGCTTCTGCTGTTAGGAATGCTTCTGCTGGTTAGGAATGCTTCTGCTGTTAGGAATTAGGCTTCTGCTGTTAGGAATGCTTCTGCTGTTAGGAATGCTGTTGGAATGCTTCTGCTGTTAGGAATGCTGTTAGGAATGCTTCTGCTGTTAGGAATGCTTCTGCTGTTAGGAATGCTTCTGCTGTTAGGGAATGCTTCTGCTGTTATGCTTCTGCTGTTAGGAATGCTTCTGCTGTTAGGAATGCTTCTGCTGTTAGGAATGCTTCTGCTGTTAGGAATGCTTCTGCTGTTAGGAATGCTGTTAGGAATGCTTCTTCTGCTGTAGGAATGCTTCTTGCTGTTAGGCTGCTGTTAGGAATGCTTCTGCTGTTAGGAATGCTTCTCTGCTGTTAGGAATGCTTCTGCTGTTAGGAATGCTTCTGCTGTTAGGAATGCTTCTGCTGTTAGGAATGCTTCTGCTGTTAGGAATGCTTCTGCTGGTTGGAATTCTTCTGCTGTTAGGAATAGGAATGCTTCTGCTGTTAGGAATGCTTCTGCTGTTAGGAATGCTTCTGCTGTTTTCTGCTGTTAGGAATGCTTCTGCTGTTAGGAATGCTTCTGCTGTTAAGAATGCTTCTGCTGTTAGGAATGCTTCTGCTGTTAGGAATGCTTCTGCTGTTAGGAAATGCTTCTGCTGCTGTTAGGAATGCTTCTGCTGTTAGGAATGCTTCTGCTGTTAGGAATGCTTGCTGCTGTTAGGAATGCTTCTGCTGTTAGGAATGCTTCTGCTGGAATGCTTCTGCTGTTAGGAATGCTTCTGCTGTTAGGAATGCTTCTGCTGTTAGGAATGCTTCTGCTGTTAGGAATGCTTCTGCTGTTAGGAATGCTTCTGCTGTTAGGAATGCTTTCTGCTGTTAGGAATGCTTCTGCTGCTGTTAGGAATGCTTCTGCTGTTAGGAATGCTTCTGCTGTTAGGAATGCTTCTGCTGTTAGGAATGCTTCTGCTGTTAGGAATGCTTCTGCTGTTAGGAATGCTTCTGCTGTTAGGAATGCTTCTGCTGTTTGCTTCTGCTGTTAGGAATGCTTCTGCTGTTAAGAATGCTTCTGCTGTTAGGAATGCTTCTGCTGTTAGGAATGCTTCTGCTGTTAGGAATGCTTCTGCTGTTAGAATGCTTCTGCTGTTAGGAATGCTTTCTGCTGTTAAGAATGCTTCTGCTGTTATGCTTCTGCTGTTAGGAATGCTTCTGCTGTTAGGAATGCTTCTGCTGTTAGGAATGTTTCTGCTGTTAGGAATGCTTCTGCTGTTAGGAATGCTTCTGCTGTTAGGAATGCTTCTGCTGTTAGGAATGCTTCTGCTGTTAGGAATGCTGTTAGGAATGCTTCTGCTGTTAGGAATGCTTCTGCTGTTAGGAATACTTCTGCTGTTAGGAATACTTCTGCTGTTAGGAATGCTTCTGCTATTACGAATGCATCTGCTGTTAGGAATGCTTAAGCTGTTAGGAATGCTTCTGCTGTTAAGAATGCTGCTGTTGTTTATAAGCATCCAGAGGGATATTGGAGTCTGTTGATTTTGTGCCGTCAGTTTTGTGGTGGCACT
>NW_020871441.1:124417-131917 GCF_003789085.1 Penaeus vannamei | reverse complement strand
GCATGCAGATCATCACACCAGTAATGATAATATCTATTTATTCTACAGAAATCCCACAAGTTATTATGACTAGAAGGAATATATATAAATATAACAGATTTTGTACGAACATCATAAAAGAAAAGAAAGAAAGAAAAAAAAAATTAGTTAACTATATTTTGTCCAAAATTCTAGTTTTCAAGTATTTGGACTTTCAGATGAAAGTTCAATGTATCTACAGGTTTCTTCTACAATCTTCATTTACAAGATCACAAATAAAAAACTGTTTGAATATTGGTTGCTTTAATTATGAGTAGATCAAGTTTACATACATATTAATATGTTTGCATACAAAATCTAATATTAAAATTATAGCATCTTTAAAATCCTCAAGAAAATAACAAGTTCCTTATATAATACTCTTTCCATCATTCAGATATTACATGGATTATTTAACTGGAATATAAAGAAAAAAAATATACATATACAATAATAAAAATAAAATTTTTATAATGACTTATTGGTGAGCAGCTAATAATAAACAACTCTCCTTTACTCTTCTTTTCCCTAAGTTTCCTAAAATTACTATCCTCATGTCATTTGTGTGATGCGTGGCTGCTGGGCTCGGATGGACTGCTTCCCATAACGTTTTTGGGCTTCAGCCAGAAAGGAGTTTACATTTTTCCTCACCACCTCATTAAAGAAAACATGCGCCAGTTGGGAGTGGAGCATGGAGCGGAACTCAAACGAGACGGAGAAGTCTAGGGTGCAGGTGTTTGGCTGGAATGGATTAAATAATCTATTAAATAATTTAAAAAAAACAATCAAAAGTGCAATTATTGAAATACAAGAATAATGAACTAAGTATACGAATAATTAAAAAAAAAAAAAAAAAAAAAAAAAAAAAAAAAAAAAAAAATCAGAAAAAAAGTTCAATGTACAGCCAATCAAAAAACCTTTTTCACTTTGCTTGGTACATTATCAAGTGGAATTCCCTTAAAATTCATAATTATTTGTGATTTTGTTAATTTACAGACAAAAATTCTAAGAATCTTGTCAGGCAGGATGGAAGAAGTTTATACTACAAGTCTTTTGGTTTCATATTTGACCTTAAGGGGGGGAGGGGGAAGTTTTTTCTAAAATTCTCAAGTCCTACAGTTATTATCTGTTTCCCATTTTACTTTTGGTGAGAAAACCTTTAAGTCACACAAGGGTAATTAATGATCCAATTTTCTTAAATTCATTTTTGTTAACGAATTAATGCATGTCAAATATAATACAAATACATCTTTTGGTTGCAATTAATTTGCCAAAAATAATTTTCAAGATCTGATATATAGTTGTCTATTCATTTTGAAGTTCTTTCATGGGGAAATGGAAAGTTTTTGATACCAGATAAAATTTGAAAAGTCTGAGAAGTTGCAAATGCCTACAAAATTTCCTAATAATTTTCCATATTTGATCCCTAGATCTTATAAATTAAAACGAATGCCAGACATTGCCCTTTCCATTACTCATCATTTTACTCAGACAGGATTAACTATTAATATACACCACCACCAAAGAGATCAAAGATAATGAAAAATTTCCACAACTACATAATCTGCCATACAATTACTTCTGCATAAGGCCATAAGGCTCAACTTACTTGATACCCTCAACTTTCCTCTGTGCCTACAACACCCTCCCATTTATTTTTACCATCTACCAAAGGTATGCATGTTTTTCTTTTTAGTTTGTTATCATATCAATATACTATTAGGACTTATTTTCCAGTCCAATCAATTTCTATAGGGTACAAAACATTGCTTGGATATTATGAACTGATATCTAAAAATAATGTGAAGGTAGAGCCAGACACTGCACTCCTGCTCAGACAAGATACTTGTCATTCTTTCATTTTTTGATGCACAAACTTGATATCTGGTCCATACGCTAATCAGTGTATAAATTATCACATACCACTTACAGGTCTCAATATAAGGTATACTTTGCTTGTGCATGTACTCAATAAGGCCTACATATACACATTTTTATTAATCTTTTCTCTATATTCTTCCCTGTAAACCATCTTATATTACCCAAATGCACTGATTTATGTTATAAAAATATTCTTTGCAGCATTTATAAGCTGATCTACAGTCATATTTCAAGCCATATGGAAAAAGCATATGTACTAGAAAGACTATCTAGATGGAATGTAACCATAGCATAGTTTCCTCACATATGTAATAATACATTGGGACCACTAACTCAATTTGGTTCCCCTGATCCCAATTGTTTTGAGATCAAGTAAAACTATCATCTGGTAATACACACACCTCTCCTCTGCCCTATAATGAAGTAAATTAGCTGAAAGAACAGCTGCAGGCGACAGTGGCTTATACAACAAAACAAAAGACAAAGACTATGTAACAGCCTTTCCACATTTTGCCCAAAAATCTTAGTGCTCTCTTTGACTTCATATTCTATTAGCAAACTTAAGAAAACCACATTAAAGTAATTCAGATGCATGCAATTCCATATCCCTATAATATTAAGGTACACAGAAGTATCTCTCAGAGGGAGAATTTACCCTGAAAAGCAATCCCAACATGAATTGAATTTATAATATATAGAGAAAATATCTTGAGGTAAAATGAGTAAATCAAAACAACCAACATTATTTGCAACTTACAACTTCAAAACAGTTTTATTCTACTGAAACCAAAATACAATTGGTGTTGACTAGCTAAGAGCAAATTGTCTGTTTGTCTTTCAAACAGCAATAATTACTAACCTGCTAACCTGTTATCAGTTGTCACTGATCTGATTAATGGGTTTTCTCCTTGACAAGGAAACTGAGTACAATTCTCTCAAAGGAAATGATCTGAAAGTGTCTGCAATCATTCTTCACTCACTCACTCACTCACTCACTCACTCACTCTCTCTCTCTACCCTCACTCTCTTTCAACTCTCCCTCTCTCTCTCCCTCTACTCTCTCTCTCTACCCTCACTCTCTTTCAACTCTCCCTCTCTCACTCTCTCTCTCTCTCTCTCTACTCTCTCTCTCTCTCTCTCCTCTCCTCTCTACTCTCCTCTCTCACTCTACTCTCCTCTCTCACTCTCTCTCCTCTCTCACTCTACTCTCTCACTCTACTCTCTCTCTCACTCTACCTCTCTCACTCTACTCTCCTCTCTCACTCTACTCTCCTCTCTCACTCTACTCTCCTCTCTCACTCTACTCTCCTCTCTCACTCTACTCTCCTCTCTACTCTCCTCTCTCACTCTCCTAGCCCAGTCACATGGATACCAAATCTCCACTCGCTAAGCAACATAATTTAAAAAGAAAGTAAAAGAATAAATCAACAAAACATAAACCTTACCTGTCCCTGAAGACCAGGAGAAAATTTCCAGATAGTAAGGAGATGGTTAAAAAGTTTTCCCTCTGTGCAAACTGCTCGGACAAGGTGGGGCCGTGCTAATGTAACACTGGACGTGTATGATTCCACAACAGGTGGGAATCCAACTGTCAGGTCTGCCTAAGAAAGGTGAGACATTGCTTTAAGATTTTGTCATTTTTCTTCTCTTCAAAGCAATTATCTTAAAAATAAACAAGTGAGATGATAATTTATGTCCATCAGGAAAAATGGCCAGAGGATATACATTACATAAAAATAACAAAATAATTATACATACCTATTTATCTAATTCATATACCATTCTTCTAAAATGTGCAAATAAATAAAACTATATAATGAACACAATATATAAAATCCATTTAGGTCTCTCTACTAACACCACCTTCTCTTGAATGCCTCTTACTCTATATTTTCATTAGGAAGTCTAGAAAACTGACAAACTATCAACTACATCTACTTCCCTTCCCTAAATTTAGGTTTTATTTAGAATTTTGGGGGAGGGATGAGACAAATATATTGTAAAAATACTAATAAAAGTAAAATGGAAGAGCAGTATACTAATGCTGAATACACTGAGATGTATCTTTTTCCAGGTTATGAAAAATATATACATACACTATATTCATCTTTTATATTTATACAATTAAAAATGTATCTTCTATTAAATTTAACTTCTATGGATTAATATATATTGACAACTAAATTAGGGAAAAAAATCATAAGATAATTATAAATATAATGAAATGTACATCATTAAACCATAAATGGTGGAAAAAATGGACCCAAAAATGTGTACAACAAAAATGGAAAAATATGAACCCAAATATGTGTACTGCAGAAATGGAAAAATTAACAAATAAACTTACTAATGCAGTCTTTTGACCAGCATATCACAGAGAACTGAGTATTAAAATGCTTTTTTAATAGAGGGTAAGACTCATATACTTACAAAAAATGGTAAAATATAATAACTTTTGCTATGTTTTACCCTTGACAAGTCATACTTAATTACTACAAATACCACATATCATTTTTTCAGGGTTAATGTTGCACTGAATACTGAGCTGCATTGAGAATGTACTAAAAAACAGATTTACTTAACACAAGTGATAACCTTTTAGAAATTCCTCCCTCTTTCTGATCTAAAACTACAAAACCATCTGAGGTTCACCTTTAGAAATCCAGGCCGGCGCAACTTCACATCAGATTTCTTACAGTAAGGAACAAATTTGTAGTAGTTTTCGACCTCTGAGACCACATCATACATTTGATTCATGGAATAACTGCAAAAAATCAAATGCAATAGTAATCAATATAAAATATAGTTTACACAAGACCATCTTAATCATATAATAAGAAATAAGAGGAAGACCAGATATATTTCTAATCTAATCTATATACACACACACATTCTCCTTCTCTCCCTACCCGGTTGCTGCCTACCCACCCACCTATAAGATAATCAGGAAAATCATATTCCCTGCTCTTCCTCCCTTTTTTCACCAATAGGTTATCTTTAATTCCCTTTATAACTGCAGAATAACCACCTGAAAGACTAATCTCATAGAGCAAAAATCAATAAGAAACTTAAATAATCAAGCTTCATCAATAGCTGGTTATATTCCAAACACTTTCTTACAATGAATATAAACCCAGTATTATAATATCTTTATATTCCAAACACTTTCTGACATTGACAATAATCCCAGTAATAATATCTTTGTGTTTCAGTAAAATCAAACAGTCGAACTTTCATCACATACACATACAGATCCTTCTTTCACCAACTAAGAAGAAAGTAACCAGCATATTTCTAGAGTGACTCACCCAAGGATGCGTCTCTCTGAATACTCCTTTTTCTTGCTCCCTAATGCCCCCCCCATGAGAGACCGACTGGGAGAGGGACATGGCCAGGCAGGGGGTGGAACGAGGAGCAACCGCTGCTCTGGGTTATTGACTCTCCCTTCCTCAATTCTTGTGTCCCGTGGGTGCCATGAGCTCAACTGACGCTGTTGCTCTCTGCAAGGGAATCAGAAGTCACTTGAATTTGGGGGCAGATAACATGGCTTATAATGGTGTTGCAGAAATTTCAGATATGATGGTGAAAATTAAAGAAAGGAGACATAATGAGGACAGTGATGAGGTGAACTAGAGGAGGAGGAGGAGGAGGAAGAGGAGTTGGTGGAGGGGGAGGAAGAGAAGTGGTGCAGGAGGAGGAGGAGGAGGAGGAGGAGGAGGAGGAGGAGGAGGAGGAGGAGCAGAAACTGGAGGAGGAGGAGGAGAAGGGGAGGAGGAGGAGGAGAAAGAGGAGAAGGAGAAGTGGAGGAGGAGAAGGGGGAGGAGGAGGAGGAGGAGGAGGAGATAGGAAAGAGGAGGAGGAGGAGGAGGAGGAGGAGGAGGAGGAGGAGGAGGAGGAGGAGGAGGAGAGAGGAGGAGGAGGAGGAGGAGAAGAAGAGGAGGATGAGAAGGAGGGTGGTGGTGAAGGAAGAGGAGGAGGTGGTGGTGAAGAGGAGGTGGAGGTGAAGGAAGAGGAGGGGAAGGAGGTGGTGAAGAAGGAGAAGGAGAAGGAGAAGGAGAAGGAGAAGGAGAAGGAGAAGGAGAAGCAGAAGAAGGTGGTGAAGGAGGAGAAGGAGAAGGAGGAGGTGGTGAAAGAGGATGTGGTGATGAAGGATGGTGTGAAAGAGGAGGAGGAGTGGGAAGGAGGAGGAGGAGGAGGAGGAGGAGGAGGAGGAGGAGGAGGAGGAGGAGGGAGGGAGGAGGAGGGAGTGAAAGAGGAGGAGGAGGAGGAGGAGGTGGTGAAGGAGGAGGAGGAGGTGGTGAGGAGGTGTGTGAAGGAGGAGGAGGTGGTGAAGAGCAGTAGGAGGTGGTGAAGGAGGAGGTGGTGAAGGAGGAGAGGAGGAGGTGGTGAAGGAGGAGGAGGAGGAGTGGAGGAGGAGGAGGAGGAGGAGGAGGAGGAGGTGGTGAGGAAGGAGGAGGAGGTAATGAAGGACAAGGAGGAGGTGGTGAAAGAGAAGGAGATGGAGGATAAGGAGGAAGGAGGAGAAAAGAGGAAGATGAGATGAAAGAGAAGGAAGCACAGGAATGAGGAAGAAGAAGGAAGAGGAGGAAGAGGAAAGCAAAGTAAAAGGAAAGGGAGAGGATTAGGATTTTCCTAAACCAATTTTACTTAGAGTCTGGTTTCTGCATCTAAAATATTAGTTATATCACAAAATGCAAAAAATCATGCATTTCTTTGTTCTGGTTGAAAAGGATTAATCACACATTCAGCTAAAATGTTCACTACAGTTCCCAAAGAAGTACTACTTCTTATCCAAGATCTTCAAGAATATCTACCCACACTTGGCAGCAACATCTATAATGATTTATTTATGAAAAATGATACAGCTATAGTTCCTTTTATCATACTATAAAATTTTCCCAAATCATATACTAAAGTATCTGTCAATGCTAATGGGTTCTCCTTTGGGGAGTTTTTAAGAATGCAGTCTTTATATTACTGTAAAGGAAAACAAAATTGTGACATTTCCCAACATGTGCCTTCTAGATACTTGGCATATCAATACCAAATTAAATAAATGCTTTCAATATTCATATATCCGCTTTAGTCTGAGACAACTACTAAACAACTGCAACTACAAGAAGCTATTTTTATTCATGGAGTTAGAATCAAATAATTAAAATCACACTGAACTCTTTACTTAAAATATGACAGAAGTTACTGATTTGATGTATGATAAAGATATTTGTACTTCTTTTTCATTGGCCATGTTTCATAATATATGAAAGAGAAAGCCTATGACTAGTTGAAACCAAAATTTTACCATCAGAATAATGACTACACATATATTCATCCCTAAAAGTACCAATCATTATGGAAAATATAGCAAAAACAAAAAGGTTGCTATTACTGACTTTGAGAATGCTTCCATAGAAAGGGAAATTACTTACCCTTTCAATTATTTCATTATATGTTAGGGTTCCTATAAAACTCGTTTGAAGGACTTTATAAGAGTAGAACATTATAACAACAATGATAAAATACTTTCACGTAATGAACTGGGAATTAAATAATGTCGTACAGTGCAAGGCCAAGTCAAATAACAAGTTTGTTTCTAGAAAA
>NW_020871441.1:114417-119417 GCF_003789085.1 Penaeus vannamei | reverse complement strand
GTGTGTGTGTGTGTGTGTGTGTGTGTGTGCGTGCGCGCATTGACATTTATATGTGCATGCGCTAGTGTGCATTTTGCCACCATGGCAATATACGTATGTACACATGCATAAACATGCAAAGTTTGTGAATGCGAATTCATGTGCATCCACGGGGCTTAAGAAGCCCGTATACATAAATCTGCACAGCTATCTGTGTACACAAATTATCCCATTTAAAAATATCAATACTTGTTTTCGATAGATTTTTAATAATTACTTTTTTTGTTTTTCCTCTTCCCGACCTGGCAACAGTGTCTCTCGCCTCGCCAGCCAGCTCATGTCAACAATGTCGGGCTCGCGCAGGAAACAGCTGTCCCTCTTCCTTTTCGCGTTCCTGCTCGGATTTCCGGGCGCCTTAGGGAGCAGCCTGGAAGTGATGGAAGAAGATGAAATAAAGCAGCTGCTGGTCGACGAGAAATACGTTGTCATTCTCTTTAGTGAGTGTTGGAAACGAGTGACAGATGTTGGGTCGAGGGTGCCGGTATGCCCTGCCTGTGCTTGGGCGGAGGAACTGTGCTTGGATTGTGCTAAAAAAGGTGGATTTGGGGCGAATCAGATGCTCTGTTGAGGATTTCTCTAGCGTTCTGAGGAATTGCAGGTTACATGCTGTCAGATACATGTTTAAATCTGAGGAAGACAGATGTTTTTAGAGACACCAAGATATTTTTCTCGTAGTTTCTCTCTGTGTATTATTCGCTCTTTATAATGAGCGTATGTTTTACTGACAACGATTGAAATGCCATCAAAAAAGTATATATAGATAATGACTAATTTCTTAGTTTCAAACAGCTGTCCAACCTTGCAATTATTATTATTATTTTTTCAATTAATCAATTATTCGTGATTTGTTTTCTGCTGCAAATGATTTATGTCAAATTTACTGCAATTGTTTACAATGTGATTGCAACCCTCTGAGACGAAGTCCCAATTACTTCAACCATTTCTGGGAATCTACAGTCACCACTGTAAGAACCCGTAATCTTCTTAACTTTGGGGGGCCACCTGATTGCGGTATTTCCCTTTGCCCTTGAACCACCACCTGATCAATGTGAACTTACTCTCTGCAAGTCTGTTATCAGTAATTTTGGTAATTCTTTACAGTATGGATGCACTTGCCAAAGACTGTCCCCAACTTTATGTCAAAAGATTTATTAATTAATCTAAGTTGCTGTGACTGGGCATGCCCTTTGGGCACTGCCTGAGGGGAGAATTGATTGGGGGGCTCTGCCCCCAACGCCCTCCTTGGCAAAAATGTCTTTATCTCGGTATGTACGGTAAGATGTTGACACTCGAGCACAGAGTGGACAATCTTTTCCCTTTATTTGTGGTGTTACCGTTCTTGTCTGCAGATTATTTCTTGTACTGAGAACTGCAATTTTTTGTCCTGTACAAGAATATCATGTTCAATTTGCCCGTATTTAATGTGTCCTTACTGTAAAGATTAACTGTATTTTTTTCAAATATTTCCACCAAATTGATCATAATGATTTTGGTATCATTGGATTCCTCTCACTCACTCTTGCACAGAAACTCCTCCAAAGCCCCTCATTCTTGGTCCCGATAGCAGGGAGGGCGTGAAAGGTACCAAAGAAATTGCAGGGTAAATATGAATAGTATACGCATCAGTCACAATAATTAGTATTGAAGGGGGCTGTGCCTTCTGCAACCCTCCTGTGGGGGAATGCCACCTCCTAACCTCTGCTCAGGGGGGCAGCAGAGAGCGTACGAGTGCCATCACCAAGTCTGTCCGATGGTATCTCATACTGTATGTGGAGGATGATTTGTTTTCTTGGGCAGGGGTAGGGGGTGGCAGCCTCTGATGGAGGGTTGCAGGGGGCTGTGCCAAAGTAACCTGATTTACAGCACATTTATCTAAGGTAAAACAATCCAAATTCAGTTATATGGGTATGATTTTCTGTGATATTACTGAGGTTTATTTTTATTTAGCTGTAATTGTGGCATTTTGTTAAATAGCATCTTAATAAATGACGAACACAGAATGTCATTTGTGATTACTACCACATTGTTTTGTTTTTAACCTGTTGGATCTGGGTGCATCATGCTTGTGGCAAAAAATCCTGGCATTAGACTTACTTGCGCGGTGACTCTCACTTGTGTGTGATTTGTGACCCCAAATTACAGGAACACATATAGTATCAATATTCTTTGCCCCCTCTTTGCAGTGGCCTGTTTTTGCATAAGTGTTGGTAATAGACAGTTTTCCTTGAGCAGACTCTATAATGTCCCTCTAGGTAGTCTATAACTCTGTGCAGTAACAATAACAATAAATGAAATTATGTTATTTGTGTCATTTTAGAAATATTTTTGTGTTTGATTTTCTGTGACACACCTTATGCTGCCAGTCATGGCTTCTGTTATTTATTTTTATTTATGAGAGACATTTATTGTTTTTCTTTGACTCACCTTATGCAGCCAGTCATGGCTTCCGCTACTTATTTTTATTCATGAGAGGCATTGACAGATTTTTTAAACATTGTAAATATTATAATATTTTAATCCCACAATGTATTAACTGCCAATGCAGTTGATGTGGCAGATGATTTTCAATAATCAGTCAATCATGGATGGAACATTCCACCCCTGTTTACCAATGGAAATAATGCAAGAGCCCCAACCTCCACTTGTGATGAGGCATTCCTGTCATCCTGGTCCTCAGCGGAAATTCTCATAAAGGTATATTCACATCACTGTAGCCCTCAGCCAAATGATTTCATGATGACACAGGCTATTCATGTCACCTGGCCCTCATCCTAATTTTTTCATAATGTGATCGTCACATCATCTGAATCAATTTGGTTAATATTCTAATTTTATTTTATTTTATTTTATTTATTTTATTTATTTATTTTATTTTATTTCATTTTATTCTCTTAAGTACATAAAACCTAAATAAAGTGTGTTTCTGTTTAAGTTCTTTTTTTCTTTTCCTTTTATTTTATTATATTTATTTTATTTTATTTTATTTTATTTTATCTTAATTTATTTCATCTTAATATTTCTTATTTTATCTTTATTTTATTTTATTTTATTATTATTTTTTAAAATATATTCTCTTAATTACATAAAACCTAAATAAAGCCCGAAGTGAACCTAAACATGATAGTGGCAAATGGTTCAAAAATGTCACAGAATGCCTTTAATGTATATTATGTTGTTGGAATAGATTCATGAAATCAATAATTTTAGGTTTTTATGTCATATGGGTTCATATGGCCATACACAAAGTAACAATAGTTTAATATTTGCTTTGGAAATGATGTGTATAAAATTCCCTTCATGTATGCAATTTACAATGCAAAATTAATAGAGAAATCTTCGAGGATTTTGGTAAGTAAGTAGGCATAATTTGGTGTCATAGAATTCCACATGCAGTGGCAGTAGAACAGACTAACATGTCAGACAAAATGCTTAATTTCCTTTGGACTTTTCTCAAAATTATGATTGGAAGATGGCCCATTGCAAAGTAATGTAGAGAATTCACATTTAATGATGGAAATACTTTTCAAATGTTTTGGAACAAGATTAGATATCATCACAAAGTTACAGTTTTGCCAAATGGCAATTTAATGAGATTTATAACATGATAGAAGCTTAGGCATTTTCTTAGAAAACTGATATCCACAATATTTTCATTTACCAAATACATATATTAATTCTTACAAACCCACATATTTTGTGATGAGAATGTGAGGTAGATGTTTATGGGTACTAGTTGGTATTAGGGGAGTGACACCCATTATCATTTTGTTATTGTTAGTGTATGATCTTTTATGCTGACACTATACATAAAGTTTCTTTGATTTGGAAATATTGAGTTCTATCTGTGAACCTTTACAGTGGTCTTTATTCTGTTAACTAGGCTGTTTGTGTAAAAATATTAGGAGCATATTAGAAATATTGTTCTAGGCTCAAAGGAAGTGGAGAGTGATATTAGAGAGGATGTTGATATCTCTCTCTCTCACACACATGTAACTACCTACCTACACCTATACACACCAGCCTCTTGTAGTAGGAAGAGGAGCTTATGTCTGTGAATGGGCTGGAATTATAATACTCATAATGATATTTAATCTTTGAGTCTTTTATGTAAAGAAAGTCCAGCATTATGGCCAACAGCATTAATCAATTAGTGCTAGGGACATGTCCTGTCCACTGTAGTATTGTTTTATGAACTTTGCATATAGGTTACTTCACAAGGTCTCCACTAACAAGGAGATAATTAGCAGGCTCAATGCGACTATATCTAATTTTCTTTTGTGATATTAATACAGTTATTATTATCATTATTAACATCATGATTATTGTGAAATTATAAACAATACTATTAATGAAAAATAAAGATTTCTTTTAAAGATTAAGGAAAATGGTAAATAGATGACATAGGAAGGGTTAGTAATTTACTCCTTAGTGAGTAAGCATTTGTGGAGACCTATATTTGTAAAGAGAATTGATAAACTAAAGCACTGTGGACATAGCATGGCATGTATGTACATGCCATCCCTACATCAGGGGGTTAAGGGGAACGTCCCTGAAAATGGCCACCTTTCCCTACTCTATACATCATAAAAAAATATCGGTTAGAGATAACTGATTGATTCTTTTTGCATGCTATAGAGTAAAGAATTGCGCTCCGTTATATATATAAATTTTAACTTTGCTCCCCCATTGGGGGGGGCACCCCCCAAAAAGTCGAAAAAAATTGCTGTTTTTTTTGGTATGTCTTCGGTACATCCCAACTATCAGAGCTCTTTACAGAATATTCCCCCAAAAATACTTGTATTAGATCAACTCTAGCCTATAGCCATGTAAAAGGCCGAATTTTGAATTTCCTTTTTTTTTGGTGGGGGACAGCTTAACATAGAGAACTATTTTTGATTTCTTTTTCAGCATTAAAATATTATTATTTTTTGATTAAGGCAAAAATTCAAAAATCGGCCTTT
>NW_020871441.1:86917-99417 GCF_003789085.1 Penaeus vannamei | reverse complement strand
TGGAATAGAGTTAATTATTGCTATTATTGCAGTATTTATCAAAATTATCATTATAATTATGATTTTATCATTATTATGGTCATTATCATTGTCATTATCATCATAATTATCATCATTATTGTCAATAATAAAGGAATTATCTGTAATACGCGAGATTTTACCGTTTTTTCGACCTTTGGGATTTTATTACTTCTGGCCTTTATATCATTATAAGTGGACTGAATGATAATTATTATCATCATTATTATCATTAATGTTATTATTTTCATGATTATTTTCATATAGTAATTATCATCATTATTATTATTATCATCATTATTGCAGTTGTAATAATTATTATAGTAATTATATTTTTATCATAATAACTATTTATATAATGACAATACCAATAATGATAATTTTAGAAATAATGACAATAATAATAATTATAATGACAATGATAATGATATCATTATTTCTATTGCCATTATTAGTATGAAAATTATTGGAATAGAGTTAATTATTGCAAAATTATCTAAATTATCATTATAATTATGATTTTATCATTATCATTGTCATTATCATCATAATTATCGTCATTATTGTCAATGATAAAAGAATTATCATGAAAATCATCATAATTAACTGAATTGATGTTAAAATCCTCATAACCATTAAAAAGCGATATAGGTTTTTTTGACGTTTCTCTCAAAAGGCTGTAATACGCTAGATTTTACCGTTTTTTCGACTCATGGGATTTCATTACTTCTGGCCTTTAATTATAAAAGGACTGAATAATAATTATTATCATCATTATCATTACTGTCATTATTTTATGATTATCATTATAGTCGTTATCATCATTATCATTACTATTATCATAATAATTGCAGTTATAATAATTATTATGCTAATTATTATTATCATAATTATTGCAGTTATAATAATTATTATGCTAATTATTATTGCTATTTTTATCATTATAACTATTTATATAATGATAATAGAAATAATGATAATTTTAGAAATAATAATGACAATAATAATAATATAATGACATTGATAATTATGTTATTATTATTTCTATATCCATTATTAGTATGAAAATTATTGGAATAGAGTTAATTATTGCTATTATTAAAGTAATTATCAAAATTATCATTATGATTATGATTTTATCATTATTATTGTCATTATCATTATCATCATCATATTTATCATCCTCATTGTCAATAATAAAGGAATTATCATGAAAATCATCATAATTATCTGAATTAATGTTAAAATCATCATAATTACCATTAAAAAGCGAAAAAGGTTTTTTTCGACGTTTCTCTCAAAAGGCTGTAATACGCTAGATTTTCCCCTTTTCTTCGACTTTTAGGATTTTATTACTTCTGGCCTTTATTTCCTTATAAACGGAGTGATTAATAATTCTTATCATCATTATTATCATTACTGTCATTATTTTCATGATTATTATCATTATAGTCATTATCATCATGATTATCATTATTATTACCATCATTATTGCAGTTATAATAATTATTATGCTAATTATTATTAATATTTTTATCATTATAACTATTTATATAATGATAATTGCAATAATAATAATTTTAGAAATAATAATGACAATAATGATAATCATAATGACAATGATAATGATGTTATTATTTTATTGCCATTATTAGTACGGAAATTATTGGAATAGAGTAAATTATTGCCATTATTGCAGTAATTATCAAAATTATCATTATAATTATGATTTTATCATTATTATTGTCATTATCATCATTATCGTCAATAATCAAGGAATTATCATGAAAATCATCATAATTGCCTGAATTAATGGTAAAATCCTCATAATTAACATTAAAGCGAAAAAGGGTTTTTCTCGATGTTTCTCTCAAAAGGCTAGATTCGCTAGATTATGCCGTTTTTCCGACTTTTTGGATTTTATTACTTCTGGCCTTTATTTCATTATAAATGGACTGAATAATAATGATTATCATCATTATTATCATTACTGTCATTATTTTCATGATTATTATCATTATAGTGATTATCATCATGATTATCTTTATTATCATCATTATTGCAGTTATGATAATTATTATGCTAATCATTATTGCAATTTTTATCATTATAACTATTTATATAATGATGATAGCGATAATGATAATTTTAGAAATAATAATGACAATAATAATAATTATAATGACAATGATAATGATGTTATTATTATTTCTATTGTCATTATTAGTACGGAAATTATTGGAATAGAGTTAATTATTGCTATTAGTGCAGTAATTATCAAAATATCATTACAATTATGATTTTATCATTATTATTGTCATTATCATTGTCATTATCATTAATTATCAT
Organism: Penaeus vannamei; assembly: GCF_003789085.1. Taxonomy (NCBI): domain Eukaryota; kingdom Metazoa; phylum Arthropoda; class Malacostraca; order Decapoda; family Penaeidae; genus Penaeus; species Penaeus vannamei. Next base: position 97,050 of record NW_020871441.1, on the reverse strand, counting down.
TATTGTTAATAAAGGTATTATCGTGAAAACCACCATAATTACCTGAATTAATATTAAAATCCTCATAATTACCATTAAAAAGCGACAAAGATTTTTTCGATCTTTTTCTCAAAGGGTTGTAATACGCTAGATTTTGCCGTTTTTTTTCGACTTTTACGATTTTATTACTTCTGGCCTTTACTTCCTTATAAACGGACTGAAATAATTCTTATCATCATTATTATCATTACTGTCATTATTTTCATGATTATATCATTATAGTCATTTTCATCATGATTATCATTATTATTATCATCATTATTGCAGTTATAATAATTATTCTGCTAATTATTATTGCTTTTTTGTCATTATAACTTTTATATAATGATAATAGCAATAATGATAATTTTAGAAATAATAATTACAATAAAAATTATTATAATTACAATGATAATTATATTATTATTTCTATTGCCATTATTAGCATATAAATTATTGGAATAGAGTTAATTATTGCAGGAATTAGCAAAATTATCATTATAATTATGATTTTATCATTATTATTGTCATTATCATTGTCATTGCTAATTATTATTAATATTTTTATCATTATAACTATTTATATAATGATAATAGCAATAATAATAATTTTAGAAATAATAATGACAATAATGATAATTATAATGACAATGATAATGATGTTATTATTTCTATTGAGAGAGAGAGAGAAAGAGAGAGAGAGAGAGAGAGAGAGACAGAGAGAGAGAGAGAGAGAGAGAGAGAGAGAGAGAGAGAGAGAGAGAGAGAGAGAGTTCGGAAAGCAAAGATCCATGTTTTAATGCTTAATGCCTGAAAATTATTGGAATAGAGTTAATTATTGCTATTTTGCAGTAATTATGAAAATTATCATTATAATTATGATTTTTTCATTATTATTGTCATTATCATCATAATTATCATCATTATTATCAATAATAAAGGAATTATCATGAAAATCATCTGCAGTGACCTGGAGTGCAGCCTCCACCTTAGGATGACCATCCGAGCGGCATCCGAACGTCTGGCGCCACCGAGATGTTAGCGGGTGCCTATTGTTTTTTAATGAACAGAAGTTCGGTCGGATGCCCTATTTTGTGATGTATATTACGTTTCTACTGCTGTGTCCATAATTTAGTCTAATTAACGTGTTCATACTCAAAGTGTCTTGTACGCATTCCCACATTCGCATTTCAATTGCACTTTTTTTTCTTATTGCTTTCCTTAATTTGCATTTTTATCGCACTTTAGGCGGATTTTCTACCACTTTTTCTCATTTTCAAGTTTCTTTATTTTCGTTTTATTTTCTGTTTTGTTGGTGCAGTTTTCTGTATTTTTTATTTGGCGACTTTTCATTCGCATATTTTTCCGCATTTTGACGAATTTTCTACTTGATTTTTCCTCGTTTGCCTTTATTTTCTAATTATTGGTACGTTTCTCTTCATTTTTTAACTTTTTCAAGTTTATTTAATTATTCATTTATTTATTTTATATAGGAAAGAAATGGCTTGTTATGACGTCCTACACTGAAATGGGAAAGAATGAAATTTTATTGACCTATCATGAGTTGCACATGGCTTACACGAACACACATAAGTACAAACACATACACACATAAAAGCCACACAATAGGGAAAAACTGACTGCAACCGGCAGGCGTCTTGTAATTTCTGTGCCCGGGGCTTTTCATGTCTTTCAGCCCCGGGCGAGGTTGCAATCAGAGGGAGCACTTTTGGCTCCCTTTTGCAGATTCGAACTCGCGATCGCGGGTTTCGAATTTGGCGCCCTTACCCTCTCGGCCACGGTGACGAGGGGCAACAGAAAAGGATTAGGAGAGGTATTTATGCAACTTTGTGTGTGTGTGTGTGTGTGTGTGTGTGTGTGTGTGTGTGTGTGTGTGTGTGTGTGTGTGTGTGTGTGTGTGTGTGTGTGTGTGTGTGTGTGTTCTTACAAACACTACATTATGTGTTTAGTAAGAAAGAACAAAAATAGATAAAAAAAAAAATAATAATAATAAATCAGCATTAATGGAAACCAAAAAATTATCAAACCGAAAAAGATCATTGGTCACTCTCAAATCTGAATAAGTACAATCCCAAACTTTTCTGAACATCAGTGGAAATCGGCTCTGATATCTGGAGCGTTTCGTAGATTCAATACGAAGATCATCTCTAAAGTAGTTTCATTCATTCCGTGTCAACGATTAACTAAATTTCGTAACTATTTGTGTTCATTCGAATTCCTGTTTGACGAAATCTTGTTTCTTTCATTAATTTCATATAGTTTTCAAAGGCAAATATAAATCAATATACAACTTATGTAAGACGCTATGAAATTATAAATATATATATATATTTAAAATAGTGTACATGGTAAAAGAATACTCGTTTTAAAAATCATCAAATCAATAATAATGCAATATATTAAATAGTATCAATACAAAAGAAAATCTGTTATTTTTCATGGAATAGAGTACAATGAAATGTAAACAAGACATTCGGAGACTAAGGTGAATCAATCCACTTCATATCGAAACAAAAGCTACCTATCCACTAGATATATGGTTGGCACAGGATCCAGCTGTCACAGTGCAACAGAAGTAGTATTTCACACCTTGGTAGCTATGCTGTCTGGTTTGTCTACTTTTCATTTTTATTTCATTCCGGACCAAAAAGTAACATTCATTTATTTCATGACACTCTGAACAATATAGAGATAAACATTAAGCTTTTATAGAAAGGAGATCGTGCAGTTCGTTCTATGTTGCAAGTCCAAAAACTCTGCAACCATGATTATACTAAATCGGATCTCATTGCAAACAGGCCTTTGCTTCTCTTCTGTGAGTTCGTGTTTCTTATCTGAAGTGGACAAAGTGGAACGAAACAACGCTAAACAAGACAAAATGACAATATAACCTCTTTCCTTCCTTCCCCATTTCCTGCTCCGTCTTGAGTTTTTTTTTTTTTCTTTCCCTCCATCACTTGTTCGTCCTCTTCCTCCTCCTCCCATTCTCTGCTTCTCATATTACTAATACAACCACATGATGATGAGAGGAATAACAAAATTATGAAAACTCTCATTAACACCATAAACAATATTACAAATCCAAAAAATCAAATAAAAAATCCAAAATCAAACGCTCCAATTCCTCCTACTTCCTTCACATTATAAACACCGGAAAAGAGACGGAAACAAAAACAGAAAGATAGAGGGGTGGGTAAGTAGAAAGAGGCAAACAGAAATTCACGCAAAAAGTTTTCGAATTTCGTCTCCGTCGGGGATCGAACCCGAGTCTGTCGCGTAAGAGGCAACCGTGCTATCCACAGCACTACGGAATCATATATTATGCGATTGAATTCTACTATATTTTTTTATTTCCTTTTATCAAAACACTTATTACATTTTCCTTCACCCAAGGACTAAAATGTCATATTAAACGCTCTTGTAAATCTACCATTGCACTGGAATATGTCCAGTCTTAAAGAATTACAATAAAGTTACAAACCTTCTTAAACAACTTTTCTTGGCTCCTTTAAAAACCTGTTTTCGTAAAATATTCAGTAAAATGAAATAAATCTACCTACATTCTAAAAACAAGGAAGAGTTTTGTATGTTTAATATTAGGATTCTCTCTCTTTTTTTTCTCTCTCTCCCCCTCCCTCATTTGCCCTCTATCTATCTCTTTACTTATCTCAATCAAGCATTAAGGTTAAAAGACAGATCTGGATAAATAGATGTGTATGTATAGGTTGGAAAAAAGAAAGAGAGAAAAATAGATACAGACTCATAATTCGACTTTAAGATGATAATAATAATAATAATAATGATAGTAATAATAACAATAAAAATAACAGTAATAATAATGATACCGATAGCAATAACAACATCAATAATGATAATGATAATAATAATGATAATAATATGATGATAATAATAATAATAATGATAATGATAATAATGATAATAATAAATAATAATAATGATAATGATAATATTAATAATAATAATGATAATAATAGTATTAATGATCACAATACTACTACTACTAATAATAATAATGATAATAATAACAACAACAACAACAACAACAACAGCAGCAGCAGCAACAGCAACAACAACAACAACAACAACAACGACAAAGATAAAGTAATAAAGATAATAATATTAATGACAACAACAACAAAGACAGCACAAAAAGTATGATAAACTACAAAAGGATAGTAACGATAACATTAACAGTAGTAACAATAATAACAGTAGTAATAGCAATTTGCAAACTGCCTCGCATGCCTCCCCCACCCAAAAAAAAAAAAAAAAATCCTGACACTGAGAGAGATGTAGGGGCGAGCGAGAGAGAGAGAGAGAGAGAGAGAGAGAGAGAGAGAGAGAGAGAGAGAGAGAGAGAGAGAGAGAGAGAGAGAGAGAGAGAGAGAGAGAGAGAGAGAGAGAGTTCGGAAAGCAAAGATCCATGTTTTAATGCTTAATGCCTGAAACAAAGAAATGTGCTCGGCACCAAAGGTCATAAAGCTCTATGATAAGGTATTGTGTCGGAAAGGGAAAAGAGAATTAAAGATTAGGATAATATGTGTTCGATGTCAGAGATTAGAGAGCATTTGAGGATAGTGTGGCAGTGAAAAGGGAAAGGGGAGTAAGTGAACTATAGCAGAGATTAGTAGAAAGGGGGGGGTGTAAGGGAGTAGGGCGATTGAGTGAATTACAGTGTATCTGTCACTGGGGAAGGAATAGGAGCAATGTTCAAGGAAAACAGAGATGGTTATTGGAAAAGTAGGAGAAGAATCCGGGGAGAGGTGCGGGGGGGGGGGGGGGCGTAGGTATTAGATGTCAAAGATTAGTGTTACAGGAAAGTATGGAAGCGAGAAGGAAAGAGAAGGAAGCAGATGAAGTAGAGCAGGGATTAGTAAAATGAGAAAGGGGGTTGACCCTTAACCTTTCCCATTTTACTATTATCATTTTATTATTATTGCTTTTACAATTATTATCACTATTATTATCATACTTATTATCATTTTTGTCGTTATTATTATTACCATCATCACGGTCATTGTTGTTTTATTATCACTAGTATTACTATCATTATTATCAGCATTATTACTATTATTATCATTATTATCATAATTTTCATTATCATTTCTACCATTATTATCATTATTAATATCATTTTTATTACTATTATTATCATTTATTGTTATGATTATTATCATATGTTAGTTGATCTATTTTTTTCTCTATCTTTCTGTTTTCTAATCCATTTATATTTTTTTATCTTCTTTGTTTTATCTTTTAGCCTTATCAGTGATTCATTAACAGTATATTATTAAAGAAAAAACATCAACATAAAACGCAGAGTTTCGATCCACGGTCCTCCGGGTTATGAGCCCGGCGCGCTTCCACTGCGCCACCCTGCTAACTTAAAGTGATTTGAGAAAGATGGAGTTATAAAGCAGAAATCATCATAATCATTATTCTTTAGATTCTCTGCCCTTAGCATCATGTTTATTGTTTTATCATCCTTCTTTTTTCACAATTTTCTGAATATGATTCTATTGTTACTATTACTATTATTTCTATTATTAGGATCATTATGATTACCAATTATTTCTATCCCCATTAGATATAATTATCATTATCATTATCAACATTATTATTTTTATCATAGCCATTGTTATTATTATTTCTATTATCATTATTATCTCTATGATTATTGTTTTCATTGTTGATATTATTGTCATTATCATAATCATTTTCATTATCAGTATCATTATCCTTGTGAATCATCATCATTATTATTACTATCCTTTTTATTATCATTATTATTACTATCATTTTTATCAGTATTATTTCATCATTATCATTACTACTATCGTTGTTATTAGTATCATCATTAATTTCTTCATTATCATCTTTATCATCATTATCATTATCATGATTAAATTCATCATTGTTATTATTATCATCATGATGATCATTATCAGTATAATCATTATCTATTCCTATCATTATTATCATTATCATTGGCATTATTTTCATCATTACTATTATAATTATCATTATTTTCATTATTTTCATATAGGCCTTTTATGTACCCTTGTTACTTGCTTTTCATATTTCTTCTTTGTCTTTTCTTTTCCTCTTTCATTATTTGCGCATTTTACTTTGTTGTCTTTATCATAGTTTCTTACGCCTTTGATTCTTACCTGCGGGGAGGCTGTATTTTTTATTATTATGAAATTTGAAGAAATTTGAATGTTATTTGGTCGCGGCTGATTGGGGAAAGAAATTACGAAAAACTATTTATAGCCAGGTATTAATACACAGAGAAAGAGGGAGGAAATAACGAAGAATACAAGACAAAAACAGATATACAGCATAGGCCTACATGAAAAGGAAAAAAAGAAGCGAGAATTCAAAGATTATCGGTCAAGGCAGGAAAACAGAGAGAAAATGGGGAAACGGGGAAAGAGGAATTAACAGAAATATCAAATAGATGATAAGGGGAAAATGCCAGAGAGACAAAAAGGAAAAGAAAAGAAAACAAAACAAAAATAATGAACAAAGGGGTTAAAACTGAGAGAGATTAGAAAGAATCAACAGAGAAAATGGAAAACAAGAATGTAATTAAGAAATGAGAAAAGGGCAAGACCATCAAAAGGGGAAGGGTTAAGGAAGGAAGGAAGGCGAGAGGAAGAGCGAAGAAAAGCATTTAAAGAGAGATTTCCCTTTTTTCTTTTTCTTATCTATTTTTTCCATTTATTGACGAAGACTTTTCAACACTTCCCTTCTCGCGCAGAGGATCATTATTATTATTGTTATTTTCATTGCTATCATTATCATTATTACTATCATTATGATTGTGAATATCATTATGATTATTATCAATAATATAGTTATCATCATTATCATTACTATTTCTATTATTATCATTATTATTATAAAGTTATCCTTATCATGATTATAATCATTATTACAATTATTATTATTATTATTATCATTATCATAATTATAATCATCATTACAATTATTATTATTATTATCATTATCATAATCATAATTATTATCATTATCATCATCATCATTATTACTATCATTTTTTTTATAGTTTTCATATAACATCATTGTGTTTATATATATATATTTTTTTTTACCATAATCATTATTATTATTAATATTCTTATATTTATCATCATCATCACCGTTATTATTATGAACGATATAAAATTGTCAAGCGTTTCCTCTTGAGGTCGAACCGAGAATCTTGCGTGTGAACCGAACGTGACAAACGATAATTTCAACATCTTTGTGATGATAACGGATAATAACTGCCATTCCTAACCACCTGTGCAACCTCGACCTAAGAGAAAATCAATCAAATTCTTTTTTTCAAGGATTCTTAATGATCACCGGATGTCAGCGAGGACCGAAATGAAAAACCTTCCAAAAGGAGAATAATAATGAAAAAACACTGGCGGTTCCCCTGCAGTGCAGTGCATCTGCATCCTTCAATATCTATTTGTTTACCCTGTTATTGTTGCAGTTTTATATATAAAAAAAGAAAGAAAAGAAAAGAAATATTTCCCTTTTGGCTTTCCTCATACGTGTAAGACATTCTCCATTGAAAGGTAACTAAGCTGATCCTTTTAATTCAATGTTTATTATCATCATTATTGCAGTTATAATAATTATTATGCTAATTATTATTGCTATTCTTATCACTATAACTATTTATATAATGATAATAGCAATAATGATAATTTTAGAAATAATAATGACAATAATAATAATTTTAATGACAATGATAATGATGCTATCATTATTTCTATTGCCATTATTAGTATTGAAATTATTGGAATAGAGTTAAGTATTGCTATTATTGAAGTAATTATCAATTATCATTATGATTATGATTTTATCATTATTATTGTCATTATAATCATAATTATCATTATTGTCAATAATAAAGGAATTATCGCGAAAACCATCATAATTACTTAAATTAATGTTAAAATCCTCATAATTACCATTAAAAAGCGAAAAAGGATTTTTTTTCGACGTTTCTCTCATAAGGCTGTATACGCTTGATTTTGCCGTTTCTTCGACTTATGGGATTTTATTACTACTGGCCTTTATTTAATTATAAAAGGACTGAATAATAATTATTATCATTATTATCATTACTGTCATTATTTTCATTATTATTATCATTATAGTAATTATCATCATGATTATCATTATCATCATCATTATTGCAGTTGTAATAATCATTATGCTAATTATCATTGATATTTTTATGATTATAACTGTTTATATAATGATAATAGCAATAATGATAATTTTAGAAATAATAATGACAATAATGATAATTATAATGACAATGATAATGATATCATTTGTATTGCCATTATTAGTATGAAAATTGTTGGAATAGAGTTGATTATTGATATTATTGCAGTAATTATCAAAATTATCATTATAATTATGATCTTATCATTATTATTGTCATTATCATTGTCTTTATCATCATAATTATCATCATTATTGTCAATAATAGAGGAATTATCATGAAAATCATCATAATTACCTGAATTAATGTTAAAATCCTCATAATTACAATTAAAAAGCGAAAAAGAGGTTTTTTCGACGTTTCTCTCAAAAGTCTGTAATACGCTAGATTTTGCCGTTTTTTTCGACTTTTGGATTTTATTACTTCTGGCCTTTATTTCATTGTAAGTGGACTGTTTAATACTTATTATCATCATTATTATCATTACTGTCATTATTTTCATGATTATTATCATTATAGTCATTATCATCATGATTATCATTATTATTANTATATGAATATAAACATGCATATATACACTTACGTATACATATGCGAACACGCACTTAGAAAACACACTATATATAGGAGCACACACTTGTATATATTATATATATATATATATATATATATATATATATTAGTATATATACACCTATTCATATTTACACACAATAAAGTGAAATAGTGGATAACTATCTCTTTCGTTCTTTTTTCTTTTTCACTCATTATTCTCTGTTTTTGTTTTTATTATTGTTATCATTCTCTCAGTCTCTCTCTCTCCTATCGCTTTTAACCACTATTTACATCAGAATATAATACAGTGAAACATTCTTCATTACTACCGGTTCCGTGGTGTAGTGGTTATCAACGTGCGCTTCACATCGAAACATCGAAAGAAAATTTTGAAGAATTTGACAACATGTCTTACTGAAACAGCTGGTGATGCCAGTGACCTGGATTGCAGCCTCCACGTCAGAGGATGACCCATCCGAGCGGCATCCGAACGTCTGGCGCCACCGAGATGTTAGAGGATGCCTGTTGCTTCTTAATGACAGAAGATTGGGTCGGATGCCCTATTTTATTATGGATATTACTTCTTTCTTCTCAGTATCCACAATTTAGTCTAATTAACGTCAGATCATATTCAAAATGCCCAGTGCGCATCCCGCATTCGGATTTTCAAGTACCCACAATCCCCACACCCACGTAGACAGCCAGCACTAGTTTCACACGAGGGATGCACGCCAGAGATCAGCCTCGCGTGGACCTTTTCCGTTGTACTGAAGACACGAGAAGGCGAGCGAGCAGTAGCATCATGAAGACGTACTATCCAATTCTGTGTACAGAGGAGGAATGCATTATATAGGTATATTTATTTCTTCGCTGTATTATCGAGTCGAAAATCCTTTTCTCTTTCTCTTGAACTCATTCTCTCATTTTTACTTCCTCTCTCCCTCTCTCTCTCTCTCTTACTCACACACATCCTCTCTCTATCTATCTATTTCTATCTCACTCCCTTTCTCTGTAACTCACATTCTCTCTCTCTTTCTCTCCTTCCCAACCCTCTTTTCTTCCCTCCTCTCTCTCTGTTACTCCCTTCTCTCTCTTTTTCTATCTTTATTTCTGTCTCTTCCATCACCTTCCCTCTCTCAATATCTGTCTCACTCTCTCAAGCACACTCAGACTGTCTATATATCTTTCCATCCTTCTTTATTCTCTTCCTTTCTCACGCCAGCTCTTTCTCACTCTCGCGACTTTGTCTATATACCTCTCTCTT
>NW_020871441.1:69653-74653 GCF_003789085.1 Penaeus vannamei | reverse complement strand
ATTATTGTTATTATCATTATCATCATAATTTTTCCTTTATCTTTATTATCATTATGAATATTATCATTACTATTGCTTTTATCATCATTATCATTACTATTATCGTTATTGTTATATGTTATTATTATTATCATTATTATTTTATTTTATTATCATCTCTGTTGTCATTATTCATGCACACACACACACACACACACACACACACACACACACACACACACACACACACACACACACACACACATATATATATTATATATATATATATTATATATATATATATTATAATATATATATAAATATAAGTATATATACATATATATATATATATGTATATATATGTATGTATATGTATATATATATAATATATATATATATATATATATATATATATATTTTTTTTTTTTTTTTTTTTTTTTTTTTTTTTTTTTTTTTTTTGATGGGGCGATATGGTATGTGTGGTGTCTCTGTGGTGGTATTGGTAAGCTGTTGCTGTTATCTTCTTGTCTGTGTGTCTGTGTCTTACTCTGTTTGATCAGTTATTATTATTTTTTGTTTATCCGGTTCTCTGTCTGGATATATCAGGGACGTCTGACTCACTCACAGACACAAACACACACACAAAACAAACACACATGTGTACATGTGTGTATGTGTCTGTGCGCGCTAGTGTGTGTGGTTGTGTGCGTGTGTGTACACATACATATAATAGAAAAATCCTAGAACCACACAAACGCAACTGGACATATTAACCAATGCCCTCGACCCCCCCCTCCCCTGACCCCCCCCCCCCGCCCGACGCCCACTCCAACGCCCACAAAGAAGCCCCGTTGAACTAGGCTCCCTCGCCTAAGAAACCTCCCCGAGAGACGAAAGATGCAATTAGAGACAAAACATTCCTTTTCCGGCGCCGCGTCGAGGGTCCAGCTGCGAGGGACCAATGCGCAGATTGGAAAGTCCTTTATCATATTAATCTATTATCCGATACAGAGCGAACTACGGTTATTCACCAAATTATTCACGATAACGGTTGTTGTCTGATATTAATTCAGTCTGAACGACAATTTGCATTTTGGAATTTGATGAAAATTTGCGTGTGATGGAATGCAGTTTCCCGTTGACGCAAATATCCAGGCTTATTTTGTCGTGTTTGTTTTCAATACTGATTATTATTTCGTCCAAAATACGCTATTATTGCGATTGGTTCGTCTTTCGTTGGATTAATCAAAAATGGGGGTAAATAGCAGGATTGTGTCCTTGTTTGAGTGATTTTGGAGGGTTTGTTGATATCAATTTGGCTCATTTGGTAATAGGGGCAACTTAGGATAATTAGGTATATCGTGTGTCCTTTCGTAATTTCGGTTTCACTTCCTCTCTGTCTCTCTTTTCTCTTTCTCCCAATATTTATATTCATTCTCTCATTACATTTTCTTTTTTAATTTCCGCAAATCTCTCTCCCTCCTTCCTAACCACTCCCCTCTCTCCCTCGCTCTCTCTTATTCTCCACCTTCCTCTCCTCTTTCTCGTTTTGTCTTCCTCTCGTTTCTCTCTCTCTCTCTTCTTTCCCTCCCTCCCCTCCCTCCTACTGCTGTCTTTCCCTCCTCCTCTCCTTTCCTCTCCCTCCTACCCTCTCTCTCTTTCCCCCCCTCCCACCCTCCTCCCCTCTCCCCTCCCTCTCCCCTCTTCCCTTCTTACCCCCCTCTCCTCTTTCCCTCCTCTCCCCACCCCTCCCTTACTCCCTCCCCTTCCCTCCCCACTCCCCCCTCCCTCAGTCCGAAAGTACCCATACGAGAGCAGCAAATGGACCCCGATGGCAGACCGGCACACAACTTGCCCGGGCGTCTTGCGTGACAAACGGGACTTGACCTATGAACCCGAGCGAAGGTACGGCGCAGGCAAGCTTTAGCAAGTTCATCTGGTTGGGTTGCTGTTCGCGATGCGTGTCGGCGATGCTGGCGGGTGAAAGGAAGCCAACATCCATATATGGATGAGGAAAGTGGGTTCGAATTTGGTTGCAAGGAGAGAGAGAGAGGTAGCTTGGTGGGTAAAGGGAGAGACAGATAGCTAGGTAGATAGATTGAGATACAGATAGCTAGCTAGATGAATAAATAAATAAAGATAGATAGAGAGAGAGAGAGAGGGAGGGGAGGGAGAGAGAGAAGAGAGAGAGAGAGAGAGAGAGAGAGAGAGAGAGAGAGAGAGAGAGAGAGAGAGAGAGAGAGAGAGAGAGAGAGAGAGAGAGAGAGAGAGAGAGAGAGAGAGCCGGACAGATAGACACACACAAAGGTAAAAAGGAACAACACAAGAAAACAAGAAAAAGAAGAAGTAGAGACAAAATAAACAGAGAAATAACATTCCGAAGAAACCAAACCATCCCAGACAAAAAAAAAAAAAAAAAAAAACTTAAAAAAAGTACCAAAATCACCCCAAATACCTTAAATAAAAACCCCGCCCCCACCTCGCCATCACTCCCTCCAACCAGCCAACCCACCCGTACACAGCCTCGCGTCCTCGGGATCTAAGCCAAGCCGAAGCCAGTGCCGACCCATTCCGAGCGTTCGCCTCTCACGCCCACCGAACAGCGCAAACAGAATAAATCTAGTGGTTGATAATCTTGGCGGGCGGAAGAAAGGCAGAATCGTGGCTGTTGAGGCAGATGGATGAGGCGGTGTTGGTGGCGGTGCGAGGGAGCGAGGAAGAATGGATGTATGTGTAGATAAATGTGTCTGTACGTGTGGATTGATGCGTGTATGTGTGTATGCGTACCTACGTATATATAAATGCAGAGCTATATAATAAATATCAGTGTGTGTGTGTGTGAGACAGACAGAGAGAGAGAGAGAGAGAGAGAGAGAGAGAGAGAGAGAGAGAGAGAGAAGAGAGAGAGAGAGAGAGAGAGAGAGAGAGAGAGAGAGAGAGAGAGAGAGAGAAGAGAGAGAGAGAGAGAGAGAGAGAGAGGAGAGAGAGAAGAGAGAGAGAGAGAGAGAGAGAGAGAGAGAGAGAGAGAGAGAGAGAGAGAGAGAGAGAGAGAGAGAGAGAGCGAGCGAGCGAGCGAGCGAGAGAGAGAAGAGAGAGAGAGAGAGAGAGAGAGAGAGAGAGAGAGAGAGAGAGAGAGAGGAGAGAGAGAGAGAGAGAGAGAGAGAGAGAGAAGGGAGAGGGAGAGAGAGAGAGAGAGAGAGAGCCAAACAGAGAGACAGAGAAAGAGAGAGAAAATGCCTTCCATTCACTTATATTTGCAATAAAAGAAGTGAGACACAACCACCAAAAGAATAAAAGAATTAGGCCAGCCATTAAGCAGACACGAAAACAAACGAATCCAGAAATCAAATAATCTTTCTCTCTCTTAATTCCCTTTTATTTTTTGCGTGCTTCTCCCCCTCCTGCCTTTTCTCCTAATTTTTATTCCCAAAACTACTACTACTACTACAACTACTACAATTAGTACCATTACTATTACTACTACTACTACTACCAACTACTACTACTATACTACTACTACTACTACTATTACTATTACAGCAACAACTACAACAACAACTAAAACTATTAATACTACTACTACTATTGGTAGTACTACAACGGCTACTATTTCTATTACTACAACAACTACTACCACTACAACTGTTAATACTGCTACTACTTTTATTATTGATAAAATTACCTATTATATATGTTTAAGTAGGGTAATCAATGACTAAATCATATATTAATCAAAGTAACAAACAAACGAACAAGTAAATAAATAAACAGATGTAAATTAAACAAATGAACAAATAAATAGACTGATAGATAGATAAATAGATAAATAACCAAATACATACATAAAAAAATAAATAAAGCATTACGTACAAAAAAGAGAAAAACGCGAAACAAAAAAGGAAAAAAAAAAAACAAAAAATGTAGAAGAAGAAAAGAAGAAAAAAAAAAAAAAAAAAAGGAATAAGAAAAAAGGTCAAGAACCAAAAATCCACTTCCAACCACCCTCTCTCTCCCCTTGTTCCTTCCCCTCCTTCTCTCTCCTTCATTCAACAACGTCACACAAGAGGGAGATAAGAGGGAGAATATAGGGAGAAGGGGAGAGGGGAGGGGGAGGAGGAGTGGAGGAAAGTGGAGGAGAAGGGGAGAGGGAGAGAGGGGAGTGGGGGAGAGGGGGAGAGGGGGAGAGAGGGGTCAGGAGTGGGGGTGGGAGGGGTGGGGTAGGGTAGGGGGGTTGGGTTAGAGGGGTGGAGGATAAGGTGAAAGGGGGGATTGGGGGTAGGGGGGTAGGGGGGAGGTGGGGTGTCCTCTTGAACTCTTGACTCTCTCTTTGTCATTCCTCTGTCCTTCTTTTTTTTTCTTGTCTTGTATGGATCCTTTTATCATCGTTCTTTTTTATTCCTATCTTTTACTTTTGTCTTGTGTTTGTGTGGCGTGTTTACTATTCTTTTGTTCATTGATTTATTCATATATTGCTTATTCCTTTATTTTTTTTTATTTATTTTTTGTTGTGTTTTGTTTTGTTGTCGTTAGATATTATTGTTATTGTTGTTGTTTTATCGATAAATATTGAATGTTGTTTTGTGTAGTCTAGTGTTTAAGATTTTTTTTTTTTTTTATGTTTTCATTACCAGTTTTTTATATCTTAATATCAATGTGCTGTTTTTTGTCTATATAATTCTGCATTGTTATCTTTCTGTATTATCTATATCTATTATGTTTTTGTAAATGATGTTTTTTACCATTGTGTTTCTTTACCCTGTTCCTAAAGGGGCTTGCAACATTACTTATTTACATTATTATAATTTTTTCGGGGGGGGGGGGGTAGTATTCGTCCTTTCATATCGCTGTGATTCTGTGAATATTTAAGACTTAATTCAGTGTATTTAAATAAAATCAAACTAAATCTAACCTTTAAAATTAAAAAAAAACTTATTTTCAAATATCGTTTTCAAACGATTTTATCATTTTTTCATTGCGATACTACCTTGCAGTTCCATAATTCTTAACATAGTGTATTCACA
>NW_020871441.1:62153-64653 GCF_003789085.1 Penaeus vannamei | reverse complement strand
GGAAAAAAAATATTAATCTCTTATTAATTAAGACGTTTCAGTGAATCTAAAGAGCTTGCATACTTAATTAATGAGCGAGTTTGAGAGCCTTTTGTGCTTGGCGCTCCGTGACCTCAAGCAGAATTCATGGCAAATTGTAGGGTTTTGAGCTGAGAGAAAATGACTCTTAATTCCATGGAAATGAAAGGAAGGAAAAAAGCAACAGTAGAAAAAAATTACGAGAATGCCTCCCCCGCCCACTCCTCTTCAAAAACAAAAGGAGGGATAATGAATAGATGGATATAAATCGAGGAAAAATATTTAAGTCTTTTAATGAAATACAATTTGAAAGCCAGTATTAATGCCCATGTTATCAAAAGAATATTCAAGTTCTAGTCATTTATGAAAAATATCTTTATCTAAGGTACTGTTGTATGTTTTGAGCAATGCAGAATGATAAAAGAATTAAGAATAAATAAAAAAGAAAGAAAGTAAAAAAGAAAGAGAAGAATAAGAAGAAAAAGAAGAGGAAAAGAATATAAATACATACATACATACATATATATATATATATATATATATATATATATATATATATATATATAT
Source organism: Penaeus vannamei (assembly GCF_003789085.1). NCBI lineage: Eukaryota > Metazoa > Arthropoda > Malacostraca > Decapoda > Penaeidae > Penaeus > Penaeus vannamei. The sequence goes on along the minus strand of NW_020871441.1, from coordinate 64,068 downwards.
ATATATATATATATATATAGATAGATAGATAGATAGATAGATAGATAGATAGATAGATGAATAATTGAATGAACAGGCAGATGGACAGAAAGATAGAAAGATAGGTAGATAAATTAAAAGATACATAGATACATAAATAGATATACAGATAGATAGACAGACAGACAGATACATGCATATATAGATAGGAAGGTAGATAGATAGATGAATTAATAGATACTTAAATGGGTTTACAGATAAGTAGACAGACAGACAGATACATGCATAGATAGATAGGTATGTAGATAGATAGATAAATGAATTAATAGATACTTAATTAGGTTTACAGATAGGTAGACAGGCAGATAGATATATAGACCGATAAGTAGACAGAAAAAAACAGACAGATACATAGATAGGTAGATAGATAGATACATTAATAGATAGATAGATAGACAGATAAATAGATGAATGAATAGATAAATTAAGATATATAAGTATAAATTAATAAATCAACAAACAAATTAAGTCATCTCACAGAACGGAAGGAAACAAGTCTCAGAACTAAAAAAAAGTCAAACACACACACACTCTCTCTCTCTCTCTCTGTCCCCCTCCCGCTCTCTCTCTTCTCTCTCTCTCTCTCTCTCTCTCTCTCTCTCTCTCTCTCTCTCTCTCTCTCTCTCTCCCTCCTCCCTCCCTCTCTCTCTCTCTCTCTCTTTTTCTGTCCCTCCCTCATCCCTCCCCCCTCATCTCTCTCTCTCTCTCTCTCTTATCTCTCCCTCCCTCCTTCCACCCTCTCTCTCTCTCTCTGTCCCTCTCTCTTTCTCTCTTCTCTCTCTCTCCTCTCCCCGTCCATTCCTCCACCCCTCTAGTCTGCCAAACGTAAACAAACAAACAAACACTCACCCTGACCACACCCTAGTTAAGCGTGACAACTCTGCGGGACGCCCTTAGGTTTTCATCACTGTACTTGTGCGTCTAAGAACAGGGAATAAAGAGAATGAGAAAAAAGAGAGGAGGAGGAGAGTGGGAGGGAGAGGTGGGAGGGAGGGAGGGAGAGACAAGTGGGGTTGTGAGATTGAGATTGAGAGGAAGAAGGAAAGAAGAGTAATTGTGAGAGAGGAGAGGGAGGGAGGGAAGGGGAAGGGTGAGAGGGTGAGAGGGAGAGAGGAGAGAGGGAGAGAGAGAGAGAGAGAGAGAGAGAGAGAGAGAGAGAGAGAGAGAGAGAGAGAGAGAGAGAGAGAGAGAGAGAGAGAGAGAGAGAGAGAGAGAGAGAGAGAGAGAGAGAGAAGAGAGAGAGAGAGAGAGAGAGAGAGAGAGAGAGAGAGAGAGAGAGAGAGAGAGAGAGAGAGAGAGAGAGAGAGAGAGAGAGAGAGAGAGAGAGTGGCAAGATATAAGTAACAGAGAGAGAGTTAGACAGAGTATAAGAAGACAAGAGAGAGCGCCCACCAGAGACCAGAGAGAGAGAGAAGAAGAGAGGAGAGAGAGAGAGAGAGAGAGAGAGAGAGAGAGAGAGAGAGAGAGAGAGAGAGAGAGAGAGAGAGAGAGAGAGAGAGAGAGAGAGAGAGAGAGAGAGAGAGAGAGAGAGAGAGAGAGAGAGAGAGAGAGAGAGAAGACAGAGAGAGAGAGAGAGAGAGAGAGAGAGAGAGAGAGAGAGAGAGAGAGAGAGAGAGAGAGAGAGAGAGAGAGAGAGAGAGTAGAGAGAGAGAGAAGATGAAGAGTGAGACTGAGAGAGAGAGAGCGAGAGAGAGAGAGAGAGAGGAGAGACGAGAGAGAGAGGAGAGAGGAAGAAGAAAAGAGAGAGAGAGAAAGAGAGAGAGAGAGAGAGAGAGAGAGAGAGAGAGACAGAGGAGAGAGAGAGAGAGAGAGAGAGAGAGAGAGAGAGAGAGAGAGAGAGAGAGAGAGAGAGAGAGAGAGAGAGAGAGAGAGGAGA
>NW_020871441.1:37153-47153 GCF_003789085.1 Penaeus vannamei | reverse complement strand
TATTTTTTTTTTTTATATGTTACCGTCTTTCCTTTTTATACTCAATAGAAAAACCGGTTTTACTATATATATATTTACAATATTTCTCCTATTATTTTTACATTATCCCTATATATATATATATATATATATATATATATTATATATATATATATATATATATATATATATATTATATATATATTATTTTTTTTTTTTTTTTTTTTTTTTTTTTTTTTTTCCTACTATTTTCATATCATCCCTATAATACACATTTACAATTTCTTTTCACTATCATTTCCTTAAAAGTCATCTAAGGAAAAACAGGGAGAGAAGGAGCGAACATTCCAATTTCCGAAAGATTGCAAACGACTAATTTCCATTGCTAAAGGGCCGCCTGCTGGACTCAAAGGGTTCCAGTGTGCAAAGACCTTCAGTTTATACGCTTGTCTCCCTCCACGTGACAGCAAACCCGTTTCTTTGGGACTTCAGTGATTTTCCTCTTCCTGTTGAAAGAAGGGGAAGTGCACTAAGGGGGGGGGGGAGTGAGAATGAGAAGGGAAGAGAGAATGAAGAGGAACTAAGGCACAAAAGAAAAAGATAAGAATGAGAAAAGAAGAGAGAATGAAAAAGGAAACTAAGAAGGCACAAACACAAAATAAAATACACAAAGGGGGGAATGAGAATGAGAAAGAAGAAAGAATGAACAAGGAAACTAAGAGAGGCCAAAAGAAAATCAAATACAGTAAGTGGGAAAAAGATGAGAATGAGAAAGAATGAGAAATGAAGAAGGAAGTAGAGTGGAAGTAGATGAAATATACTAAGGGGGAAAATGAGAATGAGAAAGAAGAGAAAAAGAAGGAACTAAGAGAGGCACAAAAGAAAATGAAATAGAATATGGGAAAAAGATGAGAAATGAGAAAAGAAGAGAGAATGAGAAGGAAACTAAGAGAGGCACAAAAAGAAATGAAATACATTAAGGGGAAAAGGATGAGAATGAGAAAAGAAAAGAATGAAGAAAGAAACTATGACAAACGCACACAAGAGAATCCGTTCATGTGTGCGTTTTGATCATTATAGAGAGGACAATAATAATGATAAAAATAAGGACAATGACAACAAAGGAATTATAATAATAAATATAATAATAATGATAAAAGGGACGGTACGGATAATGATATAATTGACAATATCAGTTATGAAAATTATAATGACTGGAGAATAATTAACCAAATCGATAGTGGTGAGATAAAGTCCTAACAAGAACATTATTGTTCATACTTTATTTTTAAATAACAGAATCATTTGGCTGATTGAAGGTTTAGATACGTTTTCGAGAATCTGATCACACACACACACACACACACACACACACACACACACACACACACACACACACACACATACACACACATACACAGACATATACACACACACACACACACACACACACACACACGGACATACACACACACACAACGCACGTACACAGATTCTCTCTCTCTCTCTCTCTCTCTCTCTCTCTCTCTCTCACAGACACACACTCAATCACACAATGAAAATAAAAATAAATGAATAAGTAAAATGCATACGTTTTACAAGATGTCTCTCTCTCCTCCCCTCAAAAAAGAAAAGAAAAAAGAAAGAAAAAATGAAAGTAAGAAAGAAAAGAAAAAAAAAAATCACAGAGTGGAAATTCCTGTTGCGCAAGATGCAAAAGTTGATTCAATTTGCCTAATTACCATTTCCCATTAGGTGACGCAATGGAGACTGATGTTGCAGTGTAGGGGCTTCATAAATCTATTCCGGTAGAGGGAGGCGCTCTGACTGACGCGGTCGCTGTCGGAACGCAACGCTGTCGGAACGCAACGCTGTCGGAACGCAAACGCAACGCTGTCGGAACGCAACGCTGTCGGAACGCAACGCTGTCGGAACGCAACGCTGTCGGAACGCAACGCTGTCGGAACGCAACGCTGTCGGATCGCAACGCTGTCGGAACGCAACGCTGTCGGAACGCAACGCTGTCGGAACGCAACGCTGTCGGAACTGTCGGACGCAACGCTGTCACGCACGCTGTCGGAACGCACGCTGCGGAACGCTACGCTGTCGGAACGAACGCTGTCGCAACGCTGTCTTCGGAACGCAACGCTGTCGGAACGCTACGCTGTCGAACGCACGCTACGCTGTCGGAAACGCTGTCGGAACGCAACGCTGTCGGAACGCAACGCACGGAACGCAACGCTACGCAACGCTGTCGGAAACGCTACGCGCTGTCGGAACGCAACGCTGTCGGAACGCAACGCTGTCGAACGCAACGCTGACGGAACGCACGCTGTCGGAACGCAACGCTGTCGGAACGCAACGCTGTCGGAACGCAACGCTGGAACGCAACGCTGTCGGAACGCAAAACGCAACGCTGTCAACGCTGTCGGAAACGCTCGACGCTGTCGGAACGCACGCTGTCGGACGCTGTACGCTGAACGCAACGCCGGAACGCAACGCTGTCAACGCTGGAACGCAACGCTGACGAACGCAACGCTGTCGGAACGCAAACGCTGTCGGAACGCAACGCTGTCACGCACGCTGTCGGAACGCAACGCTGTCGGAACGCAACGCTGACGGAAAACGCTGTCGGAACGCAACGCTCGGAACGCAACGCTGAACGCAACGCTGTCGGAAACGCTGTCGGAACGAACGCTCGGAACGCAACGCTGCACGCACGCAACGCTGTCGGAACGCAACGCTGTCGGAACGCAACGCTGTCGGAAACGGCAACGCTGTCGGAAAACGCTGCGGAACGCACGCTGTCGGAACGCAACGCTGTCGGACGCAACGGACGGAACGCAACGCTGTCGGAAAGCAACGCTGAACGCGCTGTCTGTCGGAACGCAACGCTGTCGGAACGCAACGCTGACGGAACGCAACGCAACGCCACGCTGGGAACGCAACGCTGTGCTGACGGAACGGCTGTCGGAACGCAACGCTGCACGCAACGCTGTCGGAACGCACGCTGTCGAACGACGCTCGGAAACGCAACGCTGTCGGAACGCAACGCTGCAACGCTGGAACGCAACGCAGGAGGTGGGATGTGATGGGCTTCGCTGCGTTGACGGGGTTTTGAAGTTTGGTTTTGAAGTTCTTTTAGACCTTCTGCCTCTGTCTTTGTTTCTCTCTTTCTTCTCTCTCATTGCTTCTCTCTGTCTCTCTCTCTCTCCATGTATATGCTCACACACACCACGTACACACGCGCACACACCACACACACAACACACACACACACAACACACACACCACACACACACACACACACAAACACACACACACACACACACACACACACATATACATACATTACTAATTCTCCAACATACACAAGGAAATGGAACAGAGCGATAAAGGCAGGAACAAGAGGCATAACGACAAGAACGCATATTGGCAGCTATAAATAACCAGAATAAATATCGGGAAAGGAAAATTCCATTCCGAAGAAGCTTAAGGCATTGAGAAATCTTGAATTAAAAAGAAAAGAAGAAAAAAACGAAGAGAAATGAAAAGAAAAGGAACAAGAAGATTACGGCGAGAGACGAAGATGAATAAGAAAAAGAAGAAAGTAAAATATAGTGAAAAGGAGAGAGAAAATTCAATGAATTCGTGAAGTTCCGGATTTGTAATTGTGCAAATGGGAAACTACAAAAGACTAGAATAATGGCAATGTAATAGTAATAGCACGATAGCAACAATAACGATCATAACAGTAGTAAAAGTAATGATAATGATAATAGTAATAATAGTGATGATTACACATAATACCAAGAGGAAGAAGAACAACATCAACAATGATAAAAATGATAATATTGGTTGAAATGACAATCATGATAATAATGGTAGAAATAATATCATGATAAATGATATGATATTGATAATGATGATAACAATAATGATAGTAGTTACAGCAATTATAACAATAATAATAAAAACGATAATTATAATGGTAATAATAATAGTAATAATGATACTACTAATATGATGATAATGATAATAGTAATAATAATGATGATAATGATAATGATAATAATAATAATAATAATAATGATAATAATAATAATAATAATAATAATAATAATATAATAATAATAATAATAATAATAATAATATAATATGAATAACAATAATAACAATAATAATAATGAATAATAATAACAATAAAATGATAATAATGATAAGTAATAACAAATAATAATGATAATAATTTAATAATGATGATAACAAAAATAATAACAGCACACAATATTTATAGTAATAATGAAATAATGATAACAATGATAATAATAATATATTAATGATATAATAATAATAATAATAATAATAATAAATATAAAATAATAATAATAATATATAATAATAAATAATAATAATAATAATAATAATAATAATAAATAATAATAATAATATAATAATAAATAAATAAATAATTAATAATATAATAATAATAATAATAATATATAATATAAACATAGTAAATAGTAATAATAATATAATGATAACGACAATTATAATAATGATGATAATGATAATAATGATTATAATGATAATGATAATAATGAAAATGTTTATAATGATATTCATAACAATAATAATGATAGTAATATTGTGATAATAATAATGATAATAATAACGGCACTAATAAGAAAAGATCATAATATAATCGAAATGCTAATAATGATAATGATAAAAGAAAAAAATACCAAGAATAATAATGATAACGAAAAATATATTAGGAGATAAGGAAATTAACAAATGAAAATAAATCCATAAAGAGATGAAACAAATTATAAAATTCGTGATAAAAAACAATAATAGTAATAACGATGCAATACAATACTTATGATAATAATGATTATGATATTGATAACAATAACAATGATGAAATAATAACTATAGCTCCCATGATCATAAAGATTACAAAAAGTAACAAAAATGAAATTAGCAATGAATTGTTAAAGATAAAACAGAATGAAGCAAAAAGCTCTATAACAGTGAGAAACAATAAAACAAAGATTAACCTAGAATGAAAATGAATATGCATAAATAGAACAAAAAAAGATGAAATTAATCTTTTAAACTTAAAATAAATCACACAAAAAATCTCGAAGTGATATCCTCTAGTCTCTTGAGTTGCCACATCGTCTTTAATCAATTATACTAAAAGGGAATCGGCACACTCGGCCTGGCACTGTTTAGCTCTCTCCTCCCACGCTTGGTTAAGGACACTTGGTTTTGGTTTTCTCTCTCTCTCTCTCTCCATTCTCTTTCTTTCTCTCTATTCTCTTTGTCTCTCTCTTTCTTTTTCTCTCTCTTTGTCTCTCTTTCTTTCTCTCTCTCTTATTTTCTTTCTCTTTCTCTCTTTCTTTCTCTCTCTCTTCTCTCTTTTCTCTATTTCTTTTGTCTCTCTCTGTCTCTCTCTTTATATCTCTTTCTCTTCTTCTTTCTCTCTCTCTCCTCTCTTCTCTTTTTCTCTATTTTTCTTTGTCTCTCTTTCTCTTCCTCTTCTCTTTTTCTCTTTCTCTTCTCTTATTCTCTTTCTTCTCTTTATCTCTCTTCTTTCTCGTTTCTCTTCTCTTTCTTTCTTTCTGTGTCTGCCTGTCTCTCTGTCTCTGTATTAAATACTGTACTAAATGCTGTATTAGATCTATTATATCTCTTTTCTTTCTCTCTCTCTCCTCTCTCTCTTTCTCTTTCTCTATTTTCTTTGTCTCTCTCTCTCTCTCTTCTCTTTATATCTCTTCTCTTCTCTTTATCTCTATCATCGTATGGAAGAAGCTTAGATATACGCTCCTCTCTCTCTCTCTCTCTCTCTCTCTCTCTCTCTTCTCTCTCTTCTCTCTCTCTCTCTCTCTCTCTCTCTCTCTCTCTCTCTCTCTCTCTCTCTCTCTCTCTCTCTCTCTCTCTCTCTCTCTCTCTCCTCTTACCCTCTATGCTCAGCTCGTTCTCTTTTATCCCGTTCATTTTTTTCTCTTCTCTCCTTCACTTCTCTCTTTGTTCTTCTTTTTTTCTCTCATCCTTTTCTCTTCTCTTAGCCCAGTCTTCTTTGGCCTCCCTCTCCTCTCCTCTTTTCTCTATCATCCCGTTTCTTCTCCATGCCCTCTCGCCTCCTTCCTCTTTTCTCTCGTTCATCTCTTTTTCCTTCTCCGTAACCTCTCACCTCCTCCTCCCCTCACCTCTTTACTATATTCTATTCTTTCTCTTCTTCCAACATAATAATAATGATTCTGCAATTAGTGTAAATAACGAACCTTTCTCAGGATCATCCAAGTTATAATTTTTCCTCTTTCTTCTCCCCTCATCACCCCCCCCCCCCCAAAAAAAAAAAAATCACACCCCTTATTCTCCTCCCCCCCCTTTTTTTTTTTTATCTTTTTCTCAACCCCACCTCTCACCCCTCGTTACCCTTTCTTTCCCCTGATTTGGTCGGTGCGAGAGAGAGAGAGAGAGAGAGAGAGAGAGAGAAGAGAGAGAGAGAGAGACAGAGAGAAGAGAGAGAGAGAGAGAGAGAGAGAGAGAGAGAGGGAGAGAGAGCAGAGAGAGAGAGAGAGAGAGAGAGAGAAGAGAGAGAGAGAGGAGAGAGAGAGAGAGGAGAGAGAGAGAGAGAGAGAGAGAGAGAGAGGCAAGAGAGAGAGAGAGAGAGAGAGAGAGAGAGAGGAGAGAGAGAGAGAGGAGAGAGAGAGAGAGAGAGAGAGAGAGAGAGAGAGAGAGAGAGAGAGAGAGAGAGAGAGAGAGAGAGAGAGAGGAGAGAAGGAGAGGAAGGGAGGGGGGTGCAAAGGGAGATAGAAATGAGGAAAGGATAAAGACCTTCAGAAATAAGTATTGGTTTTATGTTTTGTCTTCAATTTATAACTTTGGAAGAAGAGGTACATTGGGGAGGGGTTGGGAGGGGGGGGTGGCAGTGTGAGAGGGGGAAGAAAGGAAGGGGAGGGGGAAGGTGAGGTAGTGGAAAGAGTAAGGATGAAAGAAGGATGTGGGGAGAGGAGAGAGAGCGGGGAGGGGGGGGTAAGAGGAGAGGATAGGGACCCTCTGTCTGTCTGTCGGCCTGTCTCTCTTTGTCTTTCTTTATCTGGCTTTCGCTGTGTGTCTGTCTCTGTCCGTTTTGTTTTCTCTCTCTCTCTCTCTCTCTCTCTCTCTCTCTTTTTCTCTCTGCATCTTCTCTCTCTATCTATACCAATTTTTCTCTCTCTCTCTCTCTTTCAATCTCTCTCTCTCTCTCCTTCTCTCTCATCTCTCTCTCTCTCTCTCTCTCTCTCTCTCTCTCTCTCTCTCTCTCTCTCTCTCTCTCTCTCTCTCTCTCTCTCTCTCTCTCTCTCTCTCTCTCTCTCTTTCTGTACCCACTCTCTCTCCCTCATTTATACCTTCTTCCATAAGTCCTTTACCAATTTCCTTCCGGGCGAATGGAATTTCTTTGTACAAGTCCCCCAGGAAATTCAGCGAAAAGTGAATAAAACAGAGATTGAACTTTATCTGAGAGCATCATGTCGTGCTTTCATGTTACAGTAATGTAGAAAAAAAAACTCGAGTATTATGTGTTAAGGTTATTGCTTATCCGAATGTTATCGATTCTATTAATGATATCAGTTGGATTATTCCTTCCTCAAACGTAGCGGTGTTCTCTTAGTTGTATAACCGTTTTATCGGATGAATCGCAGCTTATCAGATGTATGAATCCTTAATTTCAGAAGTATCAGTATCCTTTAATATAAAGCTCTTTTCTCTGCATCAAAAACGATCACAGTGTTGCACGAGGGACACGTGTGTTGCTTAATGATGAAAAGGAACAATAACCGGATGTTACCGATTCATTCAACAATTTTATCACATTTCCTTTAACAATTGCGCCCCGCCAGCCCTTGATGCATGTGCAATATTGCAATATCATTTCAGTTTTAACATGGAGCCGTGATATGACTGTGTGTTAATGTATAGCATGGCGGTGAATGCAATACGTAGGTCTCTCAGAGATGGCTATTTTCTCTTAAGTATCAGATTGCAAATTCTGATTGCAAAAATTCCTTTGGAGTTTAAGGTCACCTGGTTGTCGTAAATCTGGGATATTCAGTGTCAGTATTTAACTAATTAACGGACGCACGTTGTATAATTTCTTCAACATATATCTTATATAACCACCTCGCCAATTTATTATTAGAACATCGTCATAACTAATGATCATCTCATTAGTTCATGTTCAGATCATCACGTCACTGGTTAACTAATTAATCTGTTATTGTTTTTAATTAATTTTATTCACCTTTCATTTCCCTTCATGCATCTATTCATATACTTTAGTCATTAGATTCAGCAGGTTAATTTCTCTGCAATATTCCTATCAGAAACCAGCCTAAGCAGCATAATTAATTCCCTTAAATATGCTCTAATTATCTCACAACACTGTATCCTTTCAGCATCACCTTTGTTAGTTTTAATCCACAGGAATATTAAGATACATAGATTACGCATTATAACATTTGTCCTCGTAAAAGTGACCAGTGACTGACAAAAAAAAAAAAAAAGGAAGGAACAGCTCCCACTCGAAGATAAGAAAGAAAAAGAAAGAAAGAAAGAAAGAAAGAAAAAGAAAGAAAGAAAAGAAAGAAAAAAGAAGAAAGAAGAAAGAAAGAAAAAAGAAAGAAAGAAAGAAAGAAAGAAAGAAAGAAAGAAGAAAAGAAAAAAAGAAAGAAAGAAAGAAAGAAAGAAAGAAGAAAAAGAAAATGAAAGAAAAGAAAGAAAGAAAAGAAAAGAAAGAAAGAGTGGAGTCTCCTCTAACAAGCTTTCTCTATGGTTGTTACAAATCTCTTATCTTTATTAAGATACCACTAAGATAATTGTTACTATTATTATCATTATTATTAATTTTATATTATTATCACATACATATAATATTAATATATGATTTAGTATATGATAATGAATGAAATAATAATGATAACAATGATAATAATGATAATTAATAATGATAATATATGATGAATGATGATGATAGTATGATTATAATGATATATATATCACCTTATAATTATGATAATAAATTATAATGAAGTAATAAATAAAATAATAAATGATAATAATGATGATGATGGTGACAATAATAATCATTATCCTTATAATGATAATGATTATCATTGTGATAGTAATGGAATGATAATAATGCGAATAATAACAATAACAGTTATTGTCATTATTGTCTTTGTTATTTTATTACTATTGTCGTTATTATCCTTATCATCACCATCATCATCGCCATCACCATGCTTATACTACTATTTAAAAAAGATTAATACTTTTATTCGTCGATTTGATATTCCCTTCTTTTCCACAATACATTTTATATATATCAGCTTCCCAAAAGTGTCCCTAAAAAAAAAAAAGATAATGATAATAAATAAGATAAAAAAAAAATGTAAATAATAATAAATAAATTTGAAAAAAAAAAATCTATTTTCAGTCACATGTCTCGTAACTTTTCAAAAAGAGAGAGAAAAAACATCCAATTCTCACAATGAGCAATTCGAGATCTAAATCTAATTCCACATATAATCATCTGTTAAACGTCCAGTTCTGATTCAATTTTGATAACCAATTATTCATGTCCAGTTCATGGTTATTTGCTAATGTTCTGTCGGTCTGTTCTAAGGCTTCATATTTTCAGGTTTTGGAAATTTTGATTTCTGTTTCTGTCATTTACACGCATTAGATATATATTCGAAAATTCATACAAGCAAGAGTAAATTCGTTTGTATATACGTGCATGCATATGTGCATACGTATATGTATACGTACATATATACGTACATTCATGGATTCATTTACACGTACATGCATACATGCATATACACGTATATATACAGTATATATATATATATACACACGCACTCACACACACACACACACACACACCACACACACACACACACACACACACACACACACACACACACACACCACACACACACACACACATATATTATATATATAT
>NW_020871441.1:29653-32153 GCF_003789085.1 Penaeus vannamei | reverse complement strand
CCTTTTTTTTTTCTTCATCTTCGTTCTTCTTCCTCCTTTTATTTCCCTTCTCTTCCTTTCTTCCCTTTTCGTCTCTTTCTTCTTCTTCTTCGTCTCCCTCTTTTACACCTTTTCTTCCTTTCTTATTCTAACCTCCATTTTTTTTCCTTTTGCTTTAATCCCTTATTCACTTTTTATCTTTCTCTTGTTTTTCTGCCTCCCATTACTTCCCCTTTTCTCAATGTCTTTCTACCCTTTTTGTCCTTATCATCTTTCTTCCTCTTTCCCCACTTTTATTCATTAATTTATTTATATACTTTAAATATTTTTTATCATTTTTATATATTGTTTTACTCCCATCCTCCCGTTTTCCATATTTATTCATTTATATATTTACTCTCATCCCCCCTTTTCCCCCTAATTCACAAAACAGGAACTCCTATTACCCTTTTATTCTCGAAATAACTAATTACACTTTCCTCCTTTCTTACATTTTAATTTCCATTCACTTTTCCCCATCTCATTCACAGAACAGTATCTCAGAGAACGAAAAATAACACCTATTTCACCCTCCAAATAACTAACACGTTCTGGAGTCACAGAACAGTATCTCAGAGAGCAAAAAATAACACTTATTTCACTCTCGAAATAACTAACACGTTCTGGAGTCACAGAACAGTATCTCAGAGTTAACTAACACGTTTTGGAGTCACAGAACAGTATCTCAGAGAAACAAAAAAATAACACCCATTTCACCCTCAAATAACTAACATTTCTGGAATCACAGAACAGTATCTCAGAGAACACAAAATAACACCCATTTCACCCTCAAAATAACCAACACGTTCTGGAGTCACAGAACAGGATCTCAGAGAACACAAAATAACACCCATTTCACCCTCCAAATAACCAACACGTTCTGGAGTCACAGAACAGTATCTCAGAGAACAAAAAATAACCTATTTCACCCTCGAAATAACTAACACGTTCTGGTCACAGAACAGTATCTCAGAGAACACAAAATAACACCATTTCACCCTCGAAATAACTAACACGTTCTGGAGTCACAGAACAGTATCTCAAGAACAAAAATAACATCATATCACCTCCAAATAACTAACACGTTCTGGAGTCACAGAACAGTATCTCAGAGAACAAAATATAACACCATTTCACCCTCGAAATAACTAACACGTTCTGGAGTCACAGAACAGTATCTCAGAGAACAAAAAATAACACCCATTTCACCTCCGAAATAACTAACACGTTCTGGAGTCACAGAACAGTATCTCAGAGAACACAAAATAACACCCATTTCACCCTCCAAATAACTAACACGTTCTGGAGTCACAGAACAGTATCTCAGAGAACACAAATACACCCATTTCACCCTCCAAATAACTAACGTTCTGGAGTCACAGAACAGTATCTCAGAGAACAAAAAAATAACACCCATTTCACCCTAAATAACTAACACGTTGGATCACAGAACAGTATCTCAGAGAACAAAATAACACCCATTTCACCCTCCAAATAACTAACACGTTCTGGAGGCGAGAAACAGCGTAAAAGTGGAGTCAATATGTGTAGGTGTATCTTGGCAAATATTTGGTCAAGGGAAACCAACCACACTCTTTATCTGCGTATTCTTATCTTCAAGGGCAGGTCTTTATTTCTTTCTCTTTTTTCTTTCTTTTCTTTTTATTTGTATATATACATATATATATATATATTTTTTATATTTTTTATATTTATTTTTTATATTCTATGGCAGATCTTTATTTCTTTTCTTTTTTATTTGTATTTTTTTCTTATCTTACATGGCAGCTGTTTATTCCTCTTTGTTTACATAAATTTATCTTCAAGGGAAGTTTTTATTCTCTTTTTTAAATATGTGTATGTTTTTCCTTATACTCTATGGTAGATCTTTATTTTGTTTTCTTTGTTTATTGCTGTATCTTTTTTTTCTTATCTTCTATGGCAGATGTTTATTCCTCTTTATCTCCGTATTCTTATCTTCAATGGTAGATCTTTATTTCCCTTCTCTTTTTGTTTGTATATTTCTTAACTATATCTATTCGTTTTATTGATTTGATTTTTGTTTTTCTATTGTTTTTTCAGTTATTTGTATTTTATTTAGTTGTATATTAGTCTGTTTCTTTGTTTGTATGTTTGTTCTATGTATCAATTTGTGTTTCTGTTTGTCTCTATATGTTTTTTTCATGCACATAAATACACACACACACACACACACCACACACACACACACACACACACACACACACACACACACACACACTCACACACACACACACACACACACACACACACACACACACACACACACACATACACAACACACACACACACACACACACACAAGTACACACACGTACACACACGTACACACAACGACCAGCTCTCATCCGCTTATACGACCTTTGACCTCTGACCGTCTCGAACTCTTCGGGAGACAGTGACGTACACAATTCATTCTCTCGTGTCTCACTTTCCAGGCGAG
>NW_020871441.1:0-7500 GCF_003789085.1 Penaeus vannamei | reverse complement strand
GGGAATCCGAAAAAAAAAAAAAAAATCATGAATTCAGTGAATCGTAAATATTGCTAATGTATTCGCAGGACTTTGACTATGTCAAAAAAGAAAAATGACGCAAAAAAATATTCATGTTGACATATCATCAACTTACCGTTTGATATTAAAAAAAAAAAAAAAAGTTTTGGGAGTTTATTATATTGCATATTAATTTGGCTTCCTCGTGAATCTGGCATAAAAATTTAATTCGGTTCTTCCTGATTTCCTTTTTTTTTTTGAAATTGAAAGGGGAATCCAAAAAAAAAAAAAAAAAAATCATGAATTCAGTGAATCTGTAAATATTGCTATGTATTCGCAGGACTTTGACTATGCAAAAAAAGAAAAAAGAAAAAAAATCATAGAACTTTGAAATTTGCAATAAAAAGTTATAATTGAAAAACCAGATTTGCAAAACTGAAGCTTCCTTTACAGTCACGGACCTGCATGAATTAACCTTTATATTAATGTTCTATGAAATGCGAGTTTTAAGATAATTACTGGGGAGGATCAAGAGTCATATTTAGGATTCTTGGGCTCTCGCCCTCTCTCTCCGTCTCTCTCTCTCTGTTTCTCTCTGTTCTGTCTGGCTGTCTGTTTCTCTCTGTTTCTTCTCTGTCACTGTCTGTCCTGTCTCTCTCTCTGTTTCTCTCTGTCTCTGTCCTGTCCTGTCTTCTGTCTATCTGTCTGTTTGTTCCCTGTCTGTCTGTCTGTCTTCTCTTCTCTATCCATTCTTCCTTTTTCGATGGTTTATTGCTGTATTCATTTTCCCTACTCTCTGTCCTCTCCCCCCCCCTCCCCCCCTTCTCTCTCAGCTCTCTCACTCTCTTTCTCTCTCTTCTCCCCAATCGACTCTTCAACACATCGCATTGTAGACATAAACGTACCTCTATTTCCTGTATAACTTTCACTTTCCATTTTTTATCACAATCTACATAATGAATATCAATATCCCAATGATGTTGCAGTGAAGAACTTTTTTCTCTCTTTCTTTCAGTGTAATGGATAATAAATTAGAAATCTGATATTAAGGGGAGAATAGAGCATTACTCGTGAAGATATTTATACAACGTAACGTAATATCTTTGCTTGGGGGAAAGTAAGCTATGATATATTTGTTATTATATTCCCGTAAAAAAAAATGTTGATTGAATAAGATTAAAAGTAATGAATTCATTTTGTGTTTCTGAAAATCAGTAATCTGTAGGAAAATATGTAGATAAATAGATGAATATATGGCTGGTTTGATTATATTCATGAATTAAAAAATAATTATATTCGTCAATAGTCGTATCTATCTGTCACTTCCAATCTAATCTATCTATCTATCTATCTAACTTATCTACCTATCTCAGTTCTATCTAATCGACTTACCCTGCCTGCCTATATATTTTATCCATCTATCTATGAATCTATCTATACATCTAAATCCACTTATCTATGTTTATCTATCTGTCCATTAACAGACCTACCTAATCATGTAATCTATATGTATCTACACACACACACACACACACACGGTCACACTCACAGGCATATATATAATATATATATATAATATATATATATATAATATATAATATATATATATATATATATATATATATATAATATATATAGTACTAATATATTATATGTATATATTGATTAGATAAGATGATAGATAGATAGATAGATATATAGATAGATAGATAGATAGATAGGAACAGATAGAATAGATATGCACCAACTGTAGCACAGAATGCAAAGGAAGAACCGAATCCACACCTTGCCCCCCCTCCTCCCCCCTCCTCCCCTCACCGCCGCTTCCCTCACGGCATTCCGCTGTTCCGGGCGAGTAAAATAACCCCCCTCTCCCCTAAGCCCCCTCCTCTCCCTAAATCAATTCCTTCCCCTTCTCTCTCTCTAAAACCTCCCTTCCCTTCTTCCTCCTCTCCTCCCTCCCCCTCTTCGTCCTAAACTCCCTTCCCATTCTCCATCCCTCCTCTCCCGCTCTCCGTAACCCCTCCCTCCTTCTCCCCCTCTCCCTCCCCTCCCTAACCCCCTCCTTCAACTTCTCCATCCTCCCCCTCTCCGAGCCCCCCTCCCCCTCTAAGGCCCGCCCTCCCCTCCTTACCTCCCTCCTCCTTTCCCCTCTCCCTCCTTCCCTCCCCCGCCTCTCCCTGCCCTCCTTCCCCCTCTTACCCCCTCCCCCGCTCCTTCCCCTCTCCCTAACCTCCTTCCCCCTCCTCCTCCCTCCCCCCTCCTTCCCCCCATCCCCGCCCGCAAAAGACCGAAATTTGCCCCAGCCTGTCGCTCAGTCCTCTCATCCCTCCCCCCCTCCTTCCCCTCTCCCTAACCTCTCCCCTCCTCTCCCCTTCCCCTCCTTCCCTTCCCCCTCCGCCAAAGACCGAAATTGGCCCCAGACCATGTCCCTCTCCTCTCTCCTCCCCCCTCCTTCCCCTCTCCTAACCTCTCCCCCTCACCTCCTCCCTCCCCCCTCCTTCCCTCCCCCCTCCGCCCCAACAGACCGAATTTGGCCCCAACCATGTCCTCCTCCTCTCTCCCTCCCTCCCTAACCTCTCCCTCCTCCTTCCCTCTCTCCCCAAAAGACCCGGAAAATTTGGCCCCAGACCATGTCCTCTCGCCTCTCTCTCCCTCCCCCCTCCCTTCCCCTCTCCCCTCTCCCTCCCTCCTTCCCTCTCTCCTCCCCCTCCCTAACCTCTCCCGTCCTCCCTTCCACCCTCCCCCGCCCCCTCTCCTTCAAAGACCGAGATTTGGCCCCAGACCATGTCTCTCCCCTCTCTCCCTCCCCCTCCAACCCTCCTCCTCCCAAAGACGAAATTTGCCCCCAGACCATGTTTCTTCTCCCTCTCTCCCTCTCTCCCTCTTCTCCCTCCCTCCTCCTCCCTCTCCTCTCCTCCTTCCCCGCTCTCCCTTCCTCTCCCCCCTTCCCCTCTCCCCCCTAAAGACCGAAATTTGGCCCAGACCAATGTCCTCTCCCTCTCTCCCCTCCCTCCCTCTTCTCTCTCCCTCTCTCGGGAACCGGGGCGACCGAACCGCGCCCCGCCCCTCGCCGTCTGAAATAAAGTCAAAGTTTCTTCCTCGGCGAATTTTGGCTTTATTCAGACCGTTTTTGATAAAGAAGATCATGTCATTCTCGAAACTTTCCCTCGTTGGTGGACGTTATTTATCTGGGTTCTTTCTTTTTTCTTTCTTTCTTTTCGTTTTTGTTTTTCTTTTTCTTTATTTGATCTGTTTCGTTTTGTTTGTTTCTTCTTCTTTTCTTTTCTTTCTTTTCGGTTTTTTTTCTTTTGTTTATTTGATTCTTTTTTCGTCTGTTTCTTTTCTTTTCCTTTCTTTCTTTTTGTTTTTTTTTGTTATTTATCTTTTCGTTTTCGTCCTGTTTCTTCTTCTTTTTCTTTCCTTTCTTTTCGTTTTTTTTTTTTCTTTTATTTATCTCTTTCGTTTTCGTCTGTTTCTTCTCTTTTTATTTCTGGTTTCGTTTTTTTTTTTCTTCTTTTCGTTTTTTAATTTAATCTCCTTTTGTTTTTTTTTGTCTTTTTCCCTCCTTCGTTTTTTTATTCTTTCTCTTCTTCTTTTCTTTCTCTTTTCTTCTGTCATCTTTGCCAATTTTTTTTTTTTTTTGATATGTATGGTACATATTCGTAATTGCTTTTCTATTTCCCCTCATTATTTTTCACCATTTTCATTTTTTTTATTTTGTTATTATCATTATTATTATTATTACTATTATTATCATCATTTTGTCTCTCTCTTCGTTCTTGTTTCTTATCACGTATTCTATTTTCGTGTAATTAATTTTGCATTTTCTTCTTCGTATTTTTTATTCTTTCACACTTTTTACCTTCTGTTTCCATACTAATATTCCTTCTTTATTCTATTACTACATCTCCCTTTTCTTTACCCTCTAGCCCCCCCTCCTCCATTTCCTCTATTCCCACATTCATTTTCTTCTCCAACTTTCCCCCCTTATTCTCCATGTCATCTTCATTTCTCCCTTTCTTTATCCTTCTTCCTTATCCACCGTCTCTTGTATCTCTTCCTTTTCTTAGAAAATATTTCGCTCCAGCCAGTATCTTTTTTTTTATTTATTATCGACTCTGTGTCAATATTTTGTGGTGTTTTAACTGATACCCAAGCGCGTTTCATCATGTGTGTTTGTCATCTCCAAAGAACGGGGAGAGGAGAGGGAGGAAGAGAGAAGGGTGACGGAAGAGGGGAAGGGTGAGGGAAAATGGGAGGGGAAGGGTGAGGGTGAGAGGGAAGGGAGGGGGGGAGGGTGAGGAGGGGTGGGAGGAAGGGTGAGGGGAGGTGAGAAGGGTGGGAGGGAGGGAGGAGAGACGGGAGAGGGAAGGGAGAGGGAGAGGGCAGAGTAGAGAAGAGAGAGAGAGTGACAGGAGGAGGGAGGACGCCGACAGACAGACAGAGAGAGAGAGAGAGAGAGAGAAGAAGGAGAGAGAGGAGAAGAGAGAGAAGAGAGAGAGGAGAGAGTAGAGAGGAGAGAGAGAGAGAGAGAAGAGAGAGAGAGAGAGAGAGAGGAGAGAAAAGAGAGAGAGAGAAGAGAGAGAGAGAGAGAAAGAGAAAGAAAGTTAGAAAAAATAGAAAGGATAATAAAGAAAAAGAGTGAAAGAAAGAAGGAAGAGAAAAGGCAGAAAGAGAGAGAGAGAGAGAGAGAGAGTAGAAGAGAGAGAGAGAGAGAGAGAGAGAGAGAGAAGAAGAGAGAGAGAGAGAGAAGAGAAGGAGAGAGGATAAAGAGAGAGGAAGAGAGAGAGAGAGAGAGAGAAGAGAGAGAGAGAGAGAGAGAGAGAGGAGAGAGAGAGAGAAGAGAGAGAGAGGAGGCGAGCAGAGAGAGAGAGGAGGAGTAGAAGAGAGAGAAAAGAAGATAGGACAGAAAGGAAAGAAAAAAGAAAAAGGGAAAGAAAGAAGGAAAAAAAAGAGGAAGAACAGAAAGAGAAAGAGAAGAAGAGGAGGAGAGAGGAGAGAGAGAGAGAGAGAGAGAGGAGAAGAGAGAGAGAGAAAGAAGAGAGAGAGAGGAGAGAGAATTAAAAGGAGAAAAAAAACCCAGAGACAAGGGAGGAGAGAGAGAAGAGAGTAGAGAGAAGAGAGAGAGAGAGAGAGAGAGAGAGAGGGGGAGGAGGAAAGAGAGGGAGAAGAGTAGAGAGAAGAGAGAAGAAAAGGAAAGATGAGAAACAAAGAAAAAGAAGAAAGAAGAAAAAGAAGAGAAAGAAGAGGAAAAAAAGAGGAAGACAGAAGAGAAAGAGAAGAGAGAGAGAGAGAGAGAAGAGAAAGAGAGAGAGAGAGAGAGAAGAGATGAGGAGAGAGAGAGGAGAGAGAGAGATGAGGAGAGAGAGAGAGAGAGAAGAAAGAGAGAGAGTAGAGAAAAAGAAAAAATAGACAGAAAGGAAAGACAAAGAAGAAAATAGAGAGAAAGAAGAAGAAAAAAAGAGGGAAAGAATAACAGAAAGAAAGAGAGAGAGAGAAGAGGAGAGAGAGAAGAGAGAGAGAGAGAGCGAAAGAGAGAGAGAGAGAGAGACGAAGAAGAGAGAGAGAGAAGAGAGGAGAGAGAAAGAAGATAGAAACAGAAAGAAAAGAAAGGAAAGAAAGAGAGAAGAAGAAGGAAAAAAGGGAGGAAGACAGAAAGAGGAAAGAGAGCGGATTAGAGAGAGAGAGGAAGAGAGAGAGGAGAGAGAGGGAAGGAGAGAGACGAGAGAGAGAGAGAGGAGAGAGAGAGAGAGAGGAGAGAGAGAGGAGAGAGGAGCAGAGAGAAAAGAAAGATAGAAAGAAAAGAAAGAAGAAAGAAAAAAGAAAGAAAGAAAGAAAGTTAGAAAGATAGAAAGAAAGAAAGAAAAAGAGAGAAAGAAAGAAGGAAAGAGAAAGAAAATGAAAGAGAGAGAGAGAGAGAGAGAGAGAGAGAGAGAGAGAGAGAGAGAGTAGAGAGAGAGAGAGAGAGAGAGAACAGGGAGGGAGAAGGGAGAGAGAGAGAGGAAGAGAGAGAGAGAGAGAGAGAGAGAGAGAGAGAGAGAGAGAGAGAGAGAGAGAGAGAGGAGAAAGAGAGAAAGAGAGGAGCGAGAGAGAGAGAGAGAGAGAGAGAGAGAGAGAGAGGAGAGAGAGAGAGAGAGAGGAGAGAAAGAAGAGAGAGAGGAGAAAAGAGGAGAGAGAGAGAGAGAGGAGAGAGAGAGAGAGAGAGAGAGAGAGAGAGAGAGACAAGAGAAAAGAGAGAGAGAGAGAGAGAGAGAGAGAGAGAGGAGAGCGAGAGAGAAGAGAGAGAGAGAGAGAGAGAGGAGAGAGCAGAGAGAAAACATAGATAAAATAGTGGAGAGAAAGATAAGATAATAGAAAGAAAGAAAAAGAAGAGAGAGAGAGAGAGAGATGAGAGAGAGAGAGAGAAGAGGAGAGAGAGAGAGAATGAGAGGAGAGAGAGAGAGAGAGAGAGAGAGAAAGAGAGAGAGAGAGAGGAAGAGAGAGAGAGAGAGAGGAGAGAGGGGAAGAAAGGAGAGAGGAAGAGAGAGAGAGAGAGGTGAGAGGCGGAGAAAGGAGAGAACATATGATATCAGTGAGAGAAGATAGATACGAAATGAAAGAAAGAAAAGAGAGAGAGAAGAGAGAGAGAGAGAGAGAGGAGAGAGAGAGAGAGAGCGAGAGAGAGAGAGGAAGAGAGAGAGGAGAAGAGAGAGAGAAGATAGGGAGGAGAGACGAAAGAGAGAGAGAGAGGGAGAGAACCAGAAAGAAAAAGAGAGAGAGGAGAAGAGAGAGAGAAGAGAGGCCGAAGACAACCCCCGTTCACAAGTTGCCGGCGTCCCTTTTAACAACGATCGTATCATCTTTTTATTTCTTTTTTCCGATAAAGATCCAAAATCTTGGCCGTTGTTTATCCTTGTTTCTGTCGCCGATTATACGAAGCTAATGATACTCGGGAATAACAACACCCATGACACGAAAAAATATGAATAAGCACACGGTGAACGAAAGAGCAATACTGATTTTATATCGAAACGCCAATTTTGGGTTTGTTTTTCTCCTCACCAGATATTTTAGTCGATATATATATATATTTATAATACTATATATATATATATATAATATATATAATATATATATATATATATTATATATTTTTTTTTTTTTTTTTTTTTTTTTTTTTTTTTTTTTATTCATTATTTTTTTTATTTGTTATTTTTTTTTCTTCTCTCTCTCTCCCAGATGTTTATTCGAGGTACTTTTTTTTCTTTATTTTTTGTTTTATTTATCATTTTCCTTTTGGGTTCGTCCGTGTTGGTTTCTCTTCTCTCCGTCCACCAGAGGGAGGAGATATAAAGTCTGTATTTAATTAATTGTTTGAGCAGATAATCTTAACAAGAGCAGAGGTTCGGATTGTTAAGGCATGATCTTATGTGTGTACGTACTTTACAACAGGGAGCACAGTAGTATACGCGCCCCTAAAACATCGGTATGTATATTATAGATTATAACTTGATGCAT
>NW_020871440.1:32784-41460 GCF_003789085.1 Penaeus vannamei | reverse complement strand
TTTGGGGCACGACGTATGCCATATTATTAATGGAAGCAAAAACACCAATTCCATACAAATAATCGCTATACTAAAGCTTCCTAATATTAATCTTAAAATAATGCTAAAATTAGTCAGAAATTGGTGCGCGATTTTCGTCCTTAGGACAACGTCATTGGGTCAATTTGGGCTCGAAAGGAAGCATTAATCTTTAAATTAAACACAATACAATGGAAAAGCGATGAAGTGTGATATTTGTCATGACAGGCTCAGGACTAAGTGATTGGCGACTCCAAGATCAGATCTACAGATAGAGGAGAAAGATTTAAAATCAAACATTCTCTAATGAAATAGCTGGTCATAAATGCGGAAACAAGGGTAGCATGTAATGATAAATGATATATTAGCTCGATAATTTCATAACTATCGTTTTTATAAAAAAAAATATATATATATTGAAATAAAGCTTAGATATAGTGACTTTGTATGAATTGTGATTCGGTTTCCATTAATGATATACTTACCTTATAACCCCAACTGTGATAATTATAGGTAACAGGTACCAGATGTTATCTGCAGAATGGAGCGCCATTCTCGTCCTTAGGTCAGTTTCAGAAGGTCGATATTTGCTCGAAAATGGAGTATCCGGCCGAGTTTTAATCCCTAAAGCAAACAAAACACAATAGAAAAGGGTGAAGCGTAAAATCTAGAATGACAGCCTCAGATACCATATGACTGATGACTCTGAGGTCAGGTATTCAGTTACCGTATTTGAAAACTATTTTACCATTAACGTTTAAATCATATTTCATGTAATATTACATGCTAGCCTTTCTTGACGTAATAATGACCAAGCAAGTTCATCAGAAAATAAAGATAAGATTTATTCTCTCTTCCTGATTTTAGAATAATCAGTCTCCTGATTATGTCATGTTAAAGGTTGACCCTTCGCCGCCTTTCCATTGTGCTGTGTCGAGAGCAAATATCGACCTAAGAATGTCTTAAGGACGAGAAATGCGCACTATTCGTCAGATAGTATCTCGTGGTACCTGATAATTATCACAGGTGGGGCATGGGCGTGGGTATATCATTAACGGAAGCCGGAAACACCAAATCCATATCTATAATCCCAAGGACGAAAACCAAGCACCATTCTTCAGATACAATTTCCTGATACCTGAAATCATAACGACCGAGGACAAATGATGTTCACAAAGTTACAAAGGAATGGCTTCATATCAAATTATCCCACCTCTTCGCGTAAAAAAAAAAATCATTTTAAAAGTCCATGTCAAAGTAGATTTCAAATGCGGGAACGGAGTACCTAACCTTGGAGTCGTAAATCACCTGTTATCTGTGCCTGTCGAGCCAATTTTCACGCTTCACTACTTTTCCATTGTGTTGTGTTTACTTTAGGGATTAATACCCAGTGGGATAATCCGTTTCCGAGCAAAAATCGACTCTATGAGCCTGACCTAAGGACGAGAATGGCTTACCATTCTGGAGATAATATCTCTTGGTACCTGATGCTTATAATTATAAGTTAGGGCACGAACGTGCGCGATTAGATATAGTGACTTTGTATAAATTGTGTTTCGGTTTCCATTAATGATATACATACCTCGTACCCCCAACTGTGATAATTATAGGTATCAGGTACCTGGAGATGTTATCTGCAGAATGGTGCGCCATTCTCGTCCTTAGGTCAGTTTCAGAAGGTCCATATTTGCTCGAAAATGGAGCATCCCGCCGAATTTTAATCCCTAAAGCAAACACAACACAATAGAAAGGGGTGAAGCGTAAAATCTACCATGACAGCCTCAGATACCATGTGACTGATGACTCTCAAGTTCAGGTATTCAGACACCGCATTTGAAAACTGCTTTACCATTAACGTTAAAGTCATATTTCTATAGGTAATGAGGTCTGATATTTTGAAATGAAATAATTCCTTTGTAATTTTTTTGCTTTTGCCAGTGGTATGCACACCAAATTTCCACTGCTGGGATAATTTTAGGTATCAGGGAATGGTATCAAAAGAATGGTGCATGATTTTCGTCCATGGGATTATATATATGAATTTGTTCTTCCGGCTTCTGTTAATGTCTTCATACACCTATGTCTCGACTGTGATAATTATAGGTATCAGGTACCACATGCTATCAAACGAATGGTGCGCGATTCTTATCCTTAAGTCCACGTCATTAGGTCGATACATACATACATACATATATATATATATATATTATATATATATATATATATTATATATATATATATATATATATATATATATATATAGTATATATATTATATATATATATATATATATATATATATATATATATTATATATTATATATATATATATATATATATATATATATATATATATATATATATATATATATATAATATAATATATATATATATATTATATATATATATATATATATATATATATATATATATATATATATATATATATATATATATATATATATATATATATATATATATATATATTTACATGATGTAACAGCTTTCCATACTTACATCAAACACGACTAGTATTTGTAATTCATTAACAGAGCCGGTTGCTAACATAGATTTATTGAGGATGCCACACAATATGCTATCTCGGAAACTTACCATGGACTTAGATGGTAAATCTTTAGACAGTGAGACCGTATAATTTGAAATGAATAGTTCTAATGCCCTTGCAATCTATTAATCTTTTAGTGTAATTATGGAGATTTGCTTCCGCCAGTGGTATGCAAGCCAATTATCCCCGACTGTTAAGTATGTGGTATCAAGAAATGGAATCTAAATTGTGCCAAAGGGAATTGCTGGTATGGATTCGGTGTTTCCGTCTACCCTTAATAAGGAAATACAAACGTCAGTGCCCCCTACTGTGATATTTATAGGTATAGGTTATCAGAAGATGCCCTCTCAAAAATGGTGCGCGACTCTCACCCTTAGGTCAACGTCATAAGGTCGACTTTGGCTCGAAAGGAAGCATCCCGCTGAGTGTTTATCCCTAAAGTAAACACAACACAATGGGAAGGCGGTGAAGCGTAAACGTTGACATGATAGGCTCAGGTACGAGGTGACTGGCGACTCAAAGATGAGGTCCACAGAAGAAAAGGGGAATTGTGGACTTTTTAATGAATTTCATTTAACCACGACTAGTATATTGCGACGTAATAGTTCCTGATCAATTATATCAAAATTATTGCCTAATCTTGTAATTATCGATTTTACCAAGGGTGGCTCTGAAATTACATTTGTACATTGAATTCCGTATACTGGACCCGATAGACCTATGAAGGAATATATTTAAAGCAAATAATTGACATTCAGTTGCTTAATAGTATAACGGCCAACAGTCTTGAATCTTATGTTTCTGGCTTCATTTAATGACATGTATAGCTACTGCCACAGACTGTTAATTATTGGTATCAGGTACCAGATGGTATCTAATCAATAGTGTGTTTTTCGTTCTATGTATTAACATGTAGCTATAGTATAATGATTGTTAATGTGAATTGGGTGTTTTCGGTTTCAGTTAATGATATGCATACATTCCGGACACAGACTGATAATTATAGGTATCATACCAGATATTATCAGAAGAATGTGCTATTCTCGTCCTTTGGTCTACTTCATAAGGTAGATTTTAGATCGAAAATGGATTATCTCGCTGCTTAGTAGTCAAAATGGTGGTTCTGAAATATCAGTCATTAGTATTAGTCATTAATTACGTGTTTCTAGCTTCGTTTAATTTGTGAATTATTGAGATCATAAACCACAAGATCTGACATATTGTGCATGATTTCCGTCTTTTAGACAACACCATAAGGGCGATTTTGACTCGAAAATGAAACATGATTCTGTGTGTTAATCCGTACAAGCTTTAAACAGTGGAAAGGATTTGAACTACGAAACATAAGACAAGAGACTCCTATTCCAAGTAATTGATGGGGTTACGGGCAGCTCAGTAGAAAGAGGAAATACTATAAAAGGAAAAGAAAGGAGAGACCAAATGTCAGGTCAAAAGAAGAGGGTACACTCAAGCTCTGTGATTGGTCGAGGACTTTGTGACGTCATGGCCAAACCGTATTATGGTTGGCTGGCCTTAGTACATTGCCAGAGACTTTCATATAGCAATTTCTAGTCGATTTCTTCCAGACTCCCACAAGGGTCAGTTTAACACCTTTCGCCTGGGAACGAGCAACCTCGATTCTTGCCGGATTTTTTTTTTTCATATTTAACAATACCTGTTCACTGTCATTACGTGTTCTGTGTTTACGAAGAGTTTACTTTCTGTGGAATATTATAAAAGTGTAAAAAAAGAGCTAATGTACAGAAGTATGGAAGGCTGTTCGTTATCAGAACACCATTTTCCGTCTTTATTCCACGCGTTCCCGTTTTCGCTTGACACATTTCCGTCTTGAACATGTGGCACAGAGGATATGTGCTACAATAGTGTTTTTATTGATAAAAAATAGGAAAAGTTCATATAACATATCATCAGATGTTTCTTTAACTTACAGTGTAGTACATATATTTAAAAAATAATAATACAGAATACATGGCTGATCGTGTGACCCCAATTCAGCGTGCTTGTTTACTTGTTTGTTCTGACTCTTTTCTTCATACCAAACCTTTGAAAAAGTGCCATTGTAACAGGGCATTATCGCTTTTCCTTTTCTGTTGTTTACCTTTGCTAGGGGTGATCAGTGCGGTAAGCTGAGAGCGACTGTTTCGTGTCCGGTGGGATGTATATACTCAAGCCGTGTCAACAAAGATGATGAGCGAAGCATTATTGTCTATAAATGACTATATATTTTCAGCAATACTCTCTTTTTTAATTTTTTCTTCATTGAGCTGTTCTGCAGCGACGACGGTATTATGATGCCTATAATTATCACAGGGGCACGAAGTATGCATATCATTAACGGAAGCTAAGACACCAAATCAATACAAATAATCGCTATACTAAAACTTCATAGCATTAATCTGTTAAAATAAGTATTGTTAAAATGGTGCGGGATTTTCGTCCTTAGAACAACGTCATTGGGTCAATTTGGGCTCGAAAGGAAGCATTATTCTTTAAAGTAAACACAATACAATGGAAAAGCGATGAAGCGTGAAATTTGCCATGACAGGCTCAGGTCTAAGTGATTGACGACTCCAAGATCAGATCTACAGAGGAGAAAGATTTAAACTCGACATTCTCTAATGAAATAGCGGGTCATAAATGTGGCAAGAAGGGTAGCATATAATGATAAATTATATATTATAACAAAATAGCTACCTAATTTTATAACTATCGCTTTTATCAACAATTTATTGAAATGAAGCTTAGGTATAGTGTCTGTATGAATTGTGTTTCGGTTGCCATTGATGATATACATACCTCGTACCCCCAACTGTGATAATTATAGGTATCAGGTACCAGATGTTATCTGCAGAATGGTGTGCCATTCTCGTCCTTAGGTCAGTTTCAGAAGTCGATATTTGCCTCGAAAATTATGTATCCCGCCGAGTGTTAATCCCTAAAGCAAACACAACACAATAGAAAGGGGTGAAGCGTAAAATCTATGACAGCCTCAGATACCAAGTGACTGATGACTCCAAAGTCAGGTATTCAGTTACCGAATTTGAAAACTGCTTTACCATTAAATTTGAAATAATTTCTATAGGTAATGAGGTCTGATATTTTGAAATGAAGTCATTCGTTTATAACTTCATGAACTTTAGTGTAAATATGGTGTTTTTGCTTATGTCAGTGGTGTGCACATCAATTTTCCACGGCTGTGATAATTAAGGGTATCAGGGAATGGTATCCAATGACTGGTGCATGATTTTCGCCTTTGGGATTATACGTATGAACTTGGTGTTTCCGGTTTCTCTTTATGATATTCACACATCCGTGTCTCGACTGTGGTAATTATAGGTATCAGGTACCATCAGACGGATGGTGCGCGATTCTTGTCCTTAAGATCACGCCAATAGGTCGATTTTGGCTCGAAGCAAACAGAGCAAACACAATGCAATGGAAGGCGGTGTAGGGTCGACTTTTGACATGACGAGATCAGGTACCAGGTGGCTGGTATCTAATGTCAGAGAGAAAAGAAAACAAGTTCTTCCCATGAGAGTTTTCGATGAAATAGCTGGTCATAATTATTTTTTAAGAAAGTGTATCATGTAATTATTACATGATAGATTATGCATAAAATGCTACCTAATTTTACAGCTATCACCATTATTATCAAATGATTAATATGAAGCTTTAGTATAGTGATTATTAGCATGGATTCGGGGTTTTAGCTTCCGTTAATGATATATAGGTACTTCCAAATGTGATAATTATTGGTATCAGGCACCGCTGAGTGCATATTTCCTAAAGCAAACAACCCAATTGAAAATATGAATAATAAGATACAGGGGATATATATATATATATATATGTGTGTGTGTGTGTGTGTGTGTGTGTGTGTGTGTGTGTGTGTGTGTGTGTGTGTGTGTGTGTGTGTGTGTGTGTGTGTATATATATATATATATATATATATATATATATATATATATATATATATGTACATATATATATATATATATTATATATATATAATATATATAATATATATTAATAATATTATAATTTATATATATATATATATTGATTTTTCCTGTTTGACCTTGGTCATCAACACACGGTATTTGATCCTGTCGTTCTTTCCATTGTGATGTTTTTGCTGCAGGAATTAGCACTCAGTGGGATACTCTGTTTCCAAGCAAAAAGGGGCCTTATGATGGTGCCCAAAGGACGAGAAAGCTAAATACCCGAATCCTTACTACTAATGATTATATTAAAGCTTCACAGTAATAGTCTTATGATAAAAAGAATAGTTGTAAAATCAGTTTTGTTATAATTTATCATGTAATATTACATGCTACCCTCGCTCGACGTAATAATGACCAGCTAGTTCATCGGCAAATAAAGATAAAATCTATTCTCTCTTTCTCAGTCACCTGATCATGTCATGTCAAAGGTTGACCCTTCACCACCTTTCCATTGTGCTACGTCGAGCAATCGACCTAATGTCAGAGAGAAAAGAAATAAGTTCTTCCGATGAAACCATTCTTCGGATACAATTTTCTGATACCTGAAATCATAACGGCCGAGGACAGTTGATGTGCATACCACTGACAGAAGCAAGAATGCCATATTTATACTAAAGTTCGCAAAGTCACAAAGGAATTACTTCATATCAAATTATCACACCTCATTGCTTAGAAGAAAATTAAAAAGTCCAAGTCAAAGTAGATTTCAACTGCGGGAACGGAGTACCTAACCTTGTAGTCGTAAATCACCTGTTATCTGTGCCTGCCGAGACAATTTTCACGCATCACTACTTTCCCATTGTGTTGTGTTTACTTTAGGGATTAACACCCAGCGGGATTATCCGTTTCCGAGCAAAAATAGACTCTATGAGCCTGAGCTAAGGACGAGAATGGCGTACCATTCTGGAGATAATATCTCCTGGTACCTGATGCTTATAATTATCACAGTTAGGGGCACGAACGTTTGTATATCATTAACGGAAGCCAAAACACCAAATGCATACAAATAATCGCTAAACTAAAACATTATGATATTAATCTGTTGAAGTAAATAATGTTAAAATTAATCACCAATTGGTGCGCGATTTTCGCCCTTCGGATACCGTCATTGGGTGAATTTGGGCTCGAAAGGAAACATTAATCTTTAAATTAAACACAATACAATGATTGACGACTCCAAGATCAGATCTACAGATAGAGGAGAAAGATTTAAAATAAAAAATTCTGTAATGAAATAGCTGGTCATAAATGCGGAAACAAGGGTAGCATGTAATGGTAAATGATATATTAGCTGGGTAAGTTTATAACTATCGTTTTCATCGACAATTTATTGGATTGCAGCTTACGTATAGTGACTTTGTATGAATTGTGTTTCGGTTTCCATTAATGATATACATACCTCGTACCCACAGCTGTGATAATTATAGGTATCAGGTACCTAGAGATGTTATCTGCAGAATGGTGCGCCATTCTCGTCCTTAGGTCAGTTTCAGAAGGTCGATATTTGCTCGAAAATGGAGTATCCCACTGAGTGTTAATCCCTAAGGCAAACACAACACAATAGAAAGGGGTGAAGCGTAAAATCTACCATGACAGCCTCAGATACCATATGACTGATGACTCTAAGGTCAGGTATTCAGTTAGTGCATTTGAAAACTGCTTTACCATTAACGTTTAAATCTGATTATATCATGTCAAAGGTTGACCCTTCACCGCCTTTCCATTGTGCTGTGTCGAGCAAAAATCGACCTAAGAACGTCTTAAGGACGAGAATTGCGCACTATTCGTCAGATAGTATCTCGTGGTACCTGATAATTATCACAGGTGGGGCATGGGCGTGGGTATATCATTAACGGAAGCCGGAAACACCAAATCCATATCTATAATCCCAGGGACGAAAACCAAGCACCATTCTTCAGATACAATTTCCTGATACCTGAAATCATAACAACCGAGGACAAATGATGTGCATACTAAAGTTCACAAAGTTACAAGGGAATGACTTCATATCAATTTATCACACCTCATTGCTTAGAAAAAAAGAGCACCCAAACTTGGTCGTAAATCA
>NW_020871440.1:20000-21787 GCF_003789085.1 Penaeus vannamei | reverse complement strand
TATATATATATATATATATATATTCGTTATAATTATTCATAATACATATATATATATTATATATAATATATATATATATATATATAATATATATTTATGTATATATACATATACAATATTGTTCATGGGTATATGTATGTATATATTTTTGTATAAATGCTTGCATATATGTATGCCATATGAATGTATTTATGTATGTATGTCTTTATTCATGTATGTATGTATGTATGTATGTATTCATGTATGTATAAATATATTTGCGTCTATTATTTCATTTGTATTTATGAATGTATGGAAGTACTTTTGCATTTCAGTTATATATTTGTGTATATATGTTTGTACGTATACATGTATTTATGTATTTCTATATGTATATCTGTATACATATATTTTGCATGTGTGTATGTATATGTATTTAAGTTTGTGTATGTATGTGTATGTAAGTTTATACGTACGTCTAAATGTGTTCCTGTATGCCTTTCTTTATGTTTGTCCATATTTTTTAATATAAGTACGTATGTATGTATGGATGCTGACACGTATGTCTTTGTTCGACATCAAGTAGTTGGTTACTCCACGTGTAAGTAATATATTCACACTTTCAGATGACAAAATCATGAAAGAAAATGCCAATAAAAAACATTGTCCTTTATTATAGTTTTTTTCATGAAGTCGTGGAGGTGTGATATCATTTGATTCTTTTAGAGATGCTTACGTGTTCCCTGATTCCGATCGCCTTTTAACGGATAGATCGTATAGACAGGGATTCCACTGCGTTTAGCTGGGGGCAACAGCAACAAACAACGACAACAAAATTTAAGCACTTGTATTCTCTTGTGTCTGAACTTTGAACGTTCTTTTTAGATACTTATTATCACTTCTTTTTTACTCTAATGAATATGATGACGTGTGAAGAATGAGTTAAAGGTTTCGCAGACTTATTCGCAAGGGATGGAGGCCTCGTTTCGTACCCAGCAGCGTGCTTACTTTTGTGGGTTTGGGTGGCGGGCCAGCCCTCGGCCGGCGGCGGGTCGGTGGGCCTCAGAGCTCTGCTTTATTACCGAACTCTCAAGTCATGTAATTTGATAAAAGGATATCGACATCGACATCTTTTTTCGAGTATTATCGTACCGCATCGGCCGCCACCAGCGGAGTGCGAGGAGCAAACTTTACAGCTGGGTCGATAGGTGGCGGTGGGATGTGGTGCCAGACGTACAAATAATGGCTCACTATGTGATCCTTAGGCCTCTGCCGCACCATTCATAAACCGCACGGCCCTTGCAAGTCGTCATGAGTGGAACCGCACGCTCTCTCTGAAAGAGCGCAACCGCGAGGTCTGAGGTGCAAGACAGTTCGCGCACGGGTCACCGAAGTCGCGGGACGGACCTCCTTAAAGAGTGGATTTCGTTCAGTGCGGCGTGACTGGAGGTCGAAGCGCTCTCTCCGGCGTCCGTCTATGTGACAGAAAGAGGGGAGAGAAAGAGTGACAGAGAGAGATAAAGGTAGAGAAGGAGGGTTGAAAGGGTTCACTAACCTGCCATAGAATGATGTTCGTCGGTGTTCAAACAATCATATAAAATTGGTATTATAGCAGTGCTATCCCACGGGAAGTTAAGGCGTCGAGCGAACGCTGACGGTGTTACTGAGTGACGATGCGAGAACCCGTGACGTGAAGCCAGTGTCTCGCCTCACGCAAATTGCTGGCGATCGTCTGGCTCCCTTCCCTCACACGCCCTCCGCCCTCTCATCTCGCCGGCCTCTTCGCCGCAAGGGACTTTCGCCGCTTG
>NW_020871439.1:241425-258925 GCF_003789085.1 Penaeus vannamei | reverse complement strand
GTCGCCGCTGCCTTGGCTTCCGAAGGCGCGCAGGAACATGCCGGACGGATCGAAGATTTGAATTCTGTGGTTGTAGCGATCGGCAATAATGAATTGACCGATCCTGTTGACTGCCACACCTGCCAGGCAGTCAAACTCTCCTTCGGCGCTCCCGTAGGAGCCAAACTCCTTCACAAACTTGCCGTGCTGGTCAAACACCTGCACGCGGTGGTTGCTCGAGTCGGCAACCACTATGCTGTTGTCAGGTCCAACAGCTATGCCTCTTGGCCATGTAAAATTTCCTGGTTCACTACCCCTACTCCCGATCTTAAGTAAGAGGCGCTGCTTCTGCAGGTACTGGCTCCTATGTAAACTTCCGAACTGTGTAGGAACCAGTATACCTGCTTGTTGGGAAGTAGGGGTAGCGTGCACGTTTTTTGAATCGTCTTCAGAAGATTCTCCCTCTTTGGCGAGGCCAAGAAGGTGCGATGATCGGGACCGCGAGATGGCTCTGCCACCCAGTGCGGACCCCGTGCTCGTGCGTGAGCTACCAAGTGAACTCCCGGCACCGCTGGTGGAACTGGTGCTGCTGCCTAGGCCGCTACTGCTGCTGCCTAGGCCTATGCTTGTGTTTCTCCCGGAGGGGGTGCTGCTGCTGCTCTCGCCGGTGCTAGACCGGTTGCCGTACTTGTTCTTCAGGTACCGGGCCCAGTTGGAGAGCTGCGTCGAGGAGGATCCTCCCTCCTCACCGCCGCCGGACGCACCCGAGGACGAGGCAGACGTGCGCGATGTCGTCGACGTCTCGGGCTCGGTGCGGCCGTAGCGCGGGCGGTAGGCGGAGGCAGAGGACGTGTCGGCTGAGGACGTCTCGTCGTCCTCAAGACCCGCCGAACTCTTGCTTCGCGCCAGCCGCTGTCTGCGCTCCTTCAGCTCTTCGAAGCGAGCCCTGCTGCTGCCGTGCGAGGGCGTGGAGGACGAGTCCTCGTCGTCTGGGCCCAGGACGGCCGAGCTCTTGGAGCGGTTCAGGAACCGGCTCTGGAAGGGGTGCTTGGACTCCTCCTCGGGCACGTTGGCCCGAGAGCGGCTCAGGATCTTGCTGGCAAAGGGGTACTTGGAGTCGAAGTCGTCGTCCTTCTCCTTGGACGGGGCTTTGGTTTCCATGTACGAGGGACGTCTGTGACTTCCCAGGCCAGAGTCGGTGCTGCTGCTGGAGGCAGAAGCCCCATACCTGCTGGACGAGGTACTGCCGTTGCTGTTGTCGCTGCTGCTGCCGTACCTGCTGCTACTTGAGTAACCCGAGTCGCCTCCGCTGGGAGGGACCGAGGTGTAGGAGCTCCTGTCGCCCCAGTTATTCCTAGAACTAGAACTACCGGCTACGTCGCGAGCCTGGGCACTCCGCCCCAGCAATGGCCCAACGTCCGGGCGAGAGTACTCGGATGTTGCCTCCTCCTCCTCCTCCTCCTCTGACGACTCTTCGCTCTCCTCGGACTCGGAATCATCGCTGCTCTCCTCCTCGTCGTCGTCGTCGTCCTCATTCCCTGATTCCTTCGAGGCCTCCACTGAGGGAGTACCGGCTCGGCCTAAAAAACGCGATGAGAAGCGGGAAGCGCTGCCCGCACCCGACGAGCGCGACGCCTCCGCCTTCGAGGTGGACGGTTTCGAATCCGTCCTCATGAAGCGGTTCCGAAGCTCCTCCGTGGAGAAGGCGGCGCCCGTGTTCTTCTTGGGCGACGCGGCTCCGTCCCCGGAGTTGCTGTCGGTACTGTTGGAGCGGGACAGCTTGCGCTCGTACGAGGTCGCTTCTAGCGTCCGGGGGCTCCTGTTGCCGCTGGCCTTGTCGCCGACGGACGAGTTGGACGACGAGCGGCTGAAGGGGTACGAGCGATGCGACACGCTCGTGTCGACGCTCGTCTTGCGCGACGGCGTGGAGCCGTTGGCCCCCGAGGCGCTGTAGTCGCGGCGGCGGTCGTCCTCGCGCGTGACTGACGACGACGGCGAGTGGTTCGCCGACGACCTCGGGGAGGTGGAGGTGCGGTCGCTGCGGCTCTGGCGCTCGTCCTCGCGGATGGAGGACACGCGCTCTCCCGCGGGTTTGGGCGTGGTGGGTGTGCTGGGAGTGGAGGCGCCGGAGGGGGTGGCGGCGCGGTCGCGCCCCCGGAGGTGGACTCGGCCGCCTTGTTCTGCTTCTTGATCTTGTCGATCTCGTCTTCGTTGCTGGTCTGGCGGGCAGGCTTGCGCTGCAGGGGGGTGACGGGGGGCTTAGGCGCCGTGTTTTGTGCTGGCTTGGCTGGTTCTTCCTTCTTCTTGTTCTTGTTCATGTCGCGCTCCTGGAAGCGCTTCATGACCCGCGGCGAGTCGGTGATCCTGACGATGCCCGACAGGGGGCCGCG
This sequence comes from Penaeus vannamei, assembly GCF_003789085.1. Lineage (NCBI taxonomy): Eukaryota > Metazoa > Arthropoda > Malacostraca > Decapoda > Penaeidae > Penaeus > Penaeus vannamei. The sequence goes on along the minus strand of NW_020871439.1, from coordinate 256,556 downwards.
GGACACGTCCTCGGTGTCGATCACGCGGTTTCGCTTGGGTCCGTCCTCCTCGGAGAAGCGAACCGAACGCTCCTCGTCTTCTTCTTTGCGCATGAACCGCGACCGGAACCGCCGCCGCCCAGAGTCAGCCGAGGAATCCTCGTCGTGCCTGTGAGGACAACAGGTGAGCGGGGCTGAGGAGGAGGAGGACCGCAAGAGGAGATCCTTTGGGAGAAGGTAAGATGCTTGACGCCACATGACGAGAGGGGAGTGAGAGAGAAGAGAGGAGGTGGACGTGAGAGGGAGAGAGAGAGACAGCAGAGATGGGCGTCCTATACAGAGTTATTTGGTTACGTCAAGCAAGCTACCGCAGACGTAGCACGATATTTACGTGACAGTATCCACAAGTATTAATAAGCATCTCAGAAAGAAGCTATTAGTACATCTTGACTCGAGAAATGACAAAAAAGAGAGAGAAAACACCAAAAAGAGGCTTCATTTCTGGGTGTTTCGCAAATGATTCAGGGGGGTTCCATATTCGCAAGAAAAGTCTGAAGTATGAAATTAAGGGGCATTTTATGGGGTTCTTATTAATACATTATATTATGGTCACTCAAATCGTCTTAATTTAGGTGCTAATTACCTAGAGTGTTACGAGAAGCTTAATTACATTATCTATATGCTACTATTACCGTTATTTCCCTGATTTGCCAAAAGCCAGTACTTACTCAACACTCTAAGGAATTATTCGAGGCGGAATCTTAAATTTCCAAAATAATTTATATATATGTGACTTAGGGAGTTTATATTTATCTGGTTAAAAATGGAGGCTGGTTGGAGCATGTGTGAAGGGAGGGGGGGGGGGGGGTAAATGCATGTCTTGGCGTCGACGTGTTAAGCTTGTGTTAAAGCTATACTGGGACGGTGTTACGCGTGTGTTAGGCCATGCCCGGACCTGTTAAGAGTGTGTTAGGGTCACACCGAGACTATGTTAGGACTGTGTTTGTTTCGTGTTAGATTCCGTCAGTGTCTTAGGGGCTTAAATGGTTATGGCCGGGGAACGGAAACTACACTTCTTCACATACTACAGACATACATGAACATTAATCTCTTTTTAATTGACTTCTAAAGCAAATCTCTAACAAGAAGAAAGTGCAAACTATGTAAATACATCTCATTTGATCTCTAAAAGAATCTCTAATATTTCTTGTTTTAAATTGACTAGACAGAAGTTCAAAGTGCAAGAACAATATGTAAAAAAGGTAGAGTCAGTCTCACTTTCTGACGGCTTCCAGCACCAACGGTAATGTCATTCTCCACGTCTTTTCTGGCGGGAAAAAGCTGGGAGAAGGAGCAGTCACTTCCTTGGCCCCGTCGCCTTTCTTTCCCTGACTTTTATCCCCTGAATTCTCTTATTTCCCCCTCTGATGTTTTTTCCCCTTCCCTTTCTTTCTTTGGTAATCAACCCAACCCCCCTTTTGAACATTTCCTCCTCAAAGACATGACAATGACTTTACCATCGAAAGCGGAGCCAAGGGACATGACACAGCTGGTTAGTCTAGGGTCTTCTTAGAGAACGTGAGACCGACTGTACCTCTCGACGTTCCTCTCCCCGAAGCGTCTGCGCATAAGCGGCGATGTCCTGCCTGTGGTGTAACCGCCGTAACTATCGTCCTGGTCTCGGTACTGCGCGGCGAGGCGGTGGTCGCTCTTGCTCTTCATCAGCCCCGAGCCCATGCACGGCCCGGAGGAGTAGCTGTCGTTCATCTTGTTGGGCGTGCTGAAGGTGATGTCCCCCAGGGTGCTCAGCTGCGTCGACAACTGCGGGAGGAGGGGGAGGAAGGGGGGAGTGAGTTCGGTCTGAAGTGAAGTCGAGGGCGAGGGTGTTGGGTTCCGAGGGCGCTGAGAGGGGCGTCTTGTGGGGGTTGTGCTTTCAGTAAAATGCATTGTGACATTCAGAAAGGGGATTTGAGGAGAGAGAGAGAGAGAGAGAGAGAGAGAGAGAGAGAGAGAGAGAGAGAGAGAGAGAGAGAAAGAAAGAAAGAAAGAAAGAAAGAAAGAAAGAAAGAAAGAAAGAAAGAAAGAAAGAAAGAAAGAGAAAAAGAAAGAAAGAAAGAAGAGAGAGAGAGAGAGAGAGAGAGAAATATATATATATATATATATATATATATATATAGAGAGAGAGAGAGAGAGAGAGAGAGAAAGAGAAAGAGAGAGCAAGAAAAAGGAAAAAGAGAAATACAAGAAAGAAAAAAGAGAAGGTATCAAGAGAGACGCCCTGCAAGTATACCAAGAGACCAAAGAAGAAGAAGAAGGAAAACAACAACAACAGTACCTTATTGAGGTCGTCCGGCGGGTTGAACCTCGCCCTCCTGCTGTAGTCTCCGGCCTCGTAATCGAAGCTTCTAATGAATTCCATCGTCTTGAGGAAAATGTCTTTGGCGTCCATGAGCTCCGTGTCGTCCCATGGGGTGTCGTCGTCCATGTGTTTCTCGGCGAGTTCGATGTTGGAGCCGATGTTGGAGACTTCCTGGTCGAGACCCTCCTTCAGGACGGTCAGGTTGCGAAGTTCCGCTTGGTAGTAGTTTTCAAGCTGCGCGGGCGAGGGGGAGGGAGAGAGGGAGAGAGGGAGAGGAGAGGAGGGAGAAGGAGAGAGAGAGGGGGAGAGGGGAGGAGGGAGAAGGAGAGTTGAAGGGAGAGAGGGAGGGAGAGGGAGAGGGAGAGGAGAGGGAGAGAGGGAGAGAGCGAAAGAAGCGTGAGGAAGGGGGGGGGGAGAGAGAGATACATACATAGAGAGAGAGAGAGAGAGAGAGAGAGAGAGAGAAACGTGAGGAAGGGAGAGAGTGAGAGACGGAGAGTGGCGTGGGGAAAGGAGAGAGAGGGAAAAAAGTGTTAGAATACGAGATTTTTTTTTGCCTATTTCTATATATATTTAATTATTATAATTGTTTTATTAAGGAGTGATGATTGGGGTATATAAATGAGATCATTAAATAGATCACATAAAAGGATCATAACAACAATAAGAATAACAATTAGCCAAAAAAAAAAACTCCAAAAACTTTAAAGTGTATTTATATACAATCATAAAATCCGCATAAAAAAAATCCCACACACAAAAAAGGAAAAAAAATATATATATACACAACTTTCCTCCCCCCCCCCCACCCCTCCCGCGTCAACCCTACCTCTGTCTTGAGAAAATCACATCTATCTCGAAGGGATTTTTGCAAACGAACACAAATATTCTCGATTTCTTCCGTGACGCTGCGCCTGTGTTCTGCTTGAGGCTGAAATGTTCCTCCTACGTTGGAGAGGCGGTGGGCCCCTCCTTTACGATGGGAGGCGAATGGGCTTGAGTGATTGGTAATTGGTGTTTGTTTACTGATGAATGCAGCGTTGTTTGAGTGGTTGGTAATTGGTTGTTTTTTTTTTTTTTTTTCTTTTGGTAATGAGGTTGTGGTGGTTTTTTTTTTTAGCGTTTTTTGATTTTTCGGTGTAATTGGTTTGGTAATGGTTTTTTACTGTGGCGTGATGATGAGGTTGGTTCGTGTTTCAGCTTGTTTTTACCTGTGGGCGTGAATGAGGTTGTTTCAGTGTTTAATTATTGTTTTCTACCTGTGGAATGAGGTTCGTGTGTGGTGATTGTGAAAGTGGGTGGTTGAGTGTTTTGTTAGGTGGGGATACATGAGCTGTTTGTAATTGGTGCTTGCAATTGTTTGGGTTAACTTCTTCTCTGAGAAGTATATTTATTCGCGTTCACCTTCTTCGTGAGTGTACTTTTATTATGTGTTATGGTTGTTGTGAATTGGGAGATATTGTATTACTTGTCGTGAGGTTCGGTAGTTGTTGTTGGAGAAGGTCTACTGTATAATATTCTGACTCTGATTGCATGAAATTAACTTTTAACTGTCTTATTTGGTGTGGGTTTGACATTTGACACTTTGTGAATTGTTATAATAAAATTTAAGTAAGTTTTGTGTACAGTAACTTCTTGTACTTCAAATAATAACGAATAAAATTAAGTGACAGAGCTGTATGTATAATAATGGTGTACTATCACAAACAACACTGAAATCTCCACATATAGCCATAACACTCCCATAACCATGATATAAAAAGAACTTATGACTTACCTTCTCACAAGTAATAGATAAACAGACGAAAAATAACCACATAAAATAAAGCCGAAATAACTCAAGAATAAAAAATAGAAACTCTATATCATATATATCCCAATATGTATATATGATATCATGATATATATATAGGCTCGAGTATACCCCGGTACAGTATATAAATATTTAAGTAATATTTCGCGAATGGGCACACAGGGCACAGTACCACAATACGGTTATTTTTTTTCGCAATGGCGAGTAGTTCTTTTCGTTAAATACTATATCATCTGCGTTCCTATGTACTGGCCTGTTGAAAAAAAAATTAATATGTATATTAAGTAGAAAAATAATTATATAAAGACCGCACATACAGTACACAATATGATTATTATGACACCCCCCCCCCAAAAAAAAAAAAAGAAAAGAAATGTTATATCGTTTAATTATGAATTTTTTAACTTATTTCAGTTCATATTCTTTTCAAAACATTGATCTAATGATTCTACGGTTCGGGTTTTAAGAGATTTTTGGATGCGAGAATGATTCTTAATTCAGTGGAATTCAATAGTATGGGAATTCAAAATTCAAGGTTAATTTTTTTTTTTTTTCACATTCCATCAAAAAAACACCAAATCATAAATTTAAACACCGTTTACTGCTAAACACATCCAATATATTTAAACTAACAATCAAACAAATCATACAAGAAAAAAAAATCAGCAATACAAAAAAAATATATATCATATCGTTCGTATAGCGCGATTGCAGAATCCGCCTGCACGAATCCACGAACGCTTCCCGTTAGCCCCGCCCACCGCCAACCTACCCGTATGTGGATCCGGTGCCTCGCCAGTGATCTCGATGTGCGCCTCAAGGAACCTCTGCAGGGTGACATTGGAGGGGAAGCCCTGGACCCCGTTGTAAGGGATCCTGTGCTCGGCTCGGCACTCTGGGCACTTGACCTAAGGGCGGAAGGCGGTGTTAAAGAGACGCTTTAGGGGTTTTATATCGGGGTTTCATTTTATGGAGGAAATGTTTATATTAATGATGATTATCTGGGTTGATTAAAAAATATATAATCATAATGAAAAAGAGAAACTATAAAATGTAAAATTAATATTGATAATTATCACTTTCAAGATCACTAGTATAATTGCAACGATAATGCTAATAATGATATCAAGATTAATAGCAGTAATAGCTAGTAATAGAAATAGCTATAATGATTGTTAGGGTAATGATAATAACAATAACAACAAAAAACATAATGATGATGATTATGATGATGATAATAAAATACCAATATCATAGTCATTATTATCATTATCATTATAAAAAAATAATAACGATCACAAATACACTTATACCATGAATCAAAAAAGAAAAAAAGTACTAATCAGAGTTACCAACTTTATAAGGAAAATGACAAAAATAACGAAAAAAAATGGCGAAGAGAAATGACAATGGAATAAACGTCGATGGTGATAAAATTTGATATCTAAAAAAATAGACTAAATGGCCTAGTTAATTACCACATACATCCTTACATAGGATCAACATGGCCACATACAGCGCTAATCTATCAATTGTCAGTACACCAAATGGTGAGGTTTAATACGGCATATAACCACTGAAGTTTAGAAATAATAATAATAATAAAAAATGAAAATCCTACAAATGGTGTTCTTTCCCTCGACATCGAAGGCTTTTGACATCACAGCACATCACACGATATTCCATCACCACTCTTGTACATCACCACATCACCACAACACTCGTACATCAACTCACACCACCACCACACCACCACACACACTTGTTCACCACCACTTCACCACACATCACTTTCATACACCACCACATCACCACACTCTCGTATATCACCACACGCCACCATCACAGCACCACATTCTCTCGTACACCACCACATCACCACCCTCTCGTACATCACCACACCCTCGTACATCACACACCCTTCACTCACCTGTCGACGCACGTAGTCGACGAGGCCCTCCATGCACGGCTCCATGCACACCGAGTGCTGGCATGGCAGCAGCTTCGGGTTCCGGAACCTGTCCAGGCAGATGCAGCAGGTGAGCAGCTGCTCCAGCTGGTGCGCCATCTTGCCTCCGGCGGGTGCTCTGCTGGGGGAGAAAAGGGGGGGTGAGTTGTTTGCCGGGGGAGAAAGAGAGGATAATGGTAGTAATAATAATAGTAATAATAATGAGGAGTTTCGTTTTTGCTGGGGAGAAAGAGGGGAGAGGGGGGAGTTTGTTTTGCCGGGGGAGAAAGAGGGGATAATGGTAGTAATAATAATAGTAATAATAATTAGGAGTTTGGTTTTATTTGCTGGGGGAGAAAGAGGGGGGAGGGGGTGAGTTTGTTTTGGTGGGGGAGAAAGAGAGGATAATGGTAATAATAATAACATATATTTTAATAATAATAAGGAGTTTTTTTTTTTTTTTTTTTTTTGCTGGGGGAGAGGGAGAGGGAGGGGGCGAGTGAGTTTTGCTGGGGTGAAGGGGGGGGGGTGAATGAATTTTCTCCTGTGTTACTTCTCTCGGATTTTGGGAATTCTGGCTGTCTGTCTATCTATCGACTTATTTATCTATCTATCTTTTTCATCTTTATCTATCTATATGTCAGAAAATGTTCAGATAATATAGTGAATAATCGTTATCATCTGCAAATAAGAAATGATTATAAGGAGATTTTGGGTAATTCAGGAAATGTAGATATATTAAAGGGATCATATAGATAATAAGAAAAAAAGGGGTCGTAGTTTTGAAAAAAATCAGTTGGTGGATAGATAGTTCCCTCGTTCCGTTCCTTTCTCTTTCTTTCTTCCCTTTTCCTTCCCTTCTTTACCCTCCCCAAGCCCTTGCTTCGTCATTTTCATTATTTTTTATTTCTTTCCCATCTCTTTTCATTTTTCCTTCGCCCTGTTTCCTCTTCCTCTTCCCTTTTCCTTCGGTTCTCCTTTTTCCATTTCCTCTTTTTTTTATCCCTTTCCCTTCCATTCTCCTTTCTTCCTTCGTTCCTTTCTCTTCCGTTCTCTCTTTTGTAATTTTTCTATTCTCTTGTTCCCTTCCGTTATCGTTCTTACTTGACCCTTCCCTTCCTTAGACCCCTTTCTTATTCTTCTTCCTCTCCCTTCTCTCCTTCAACCTTGCTTCTCCCCCTTCCTTCGTCCTTTTCCTCTTCCTTCTCTCTTTCCCTATCATTCTCATTCTCCTTCCTCCGTCCCCTTAGCGCAGTGCCATTCCTTCAACTTGACCACCGGTGCCAATGACGTAGGTGGCACTCAGATGCCTAGATGGCCGCATACCCATCACACACGACCTTATATCGCCATGAGTCCGGGGTTCGTGACGTCACCGACCCCCAGTGGCAGCGAGTACACAACCCTGATTTAAGGCCATGAACCAATTCGAGTGACTGGGTGAGAAAGAGAGAGAGAGAGAGAGAGAGAGAGAGAGAGAGAGAGAGAGAGAGAGAGAGAGAGAGAGAGAGAGAGAGAGAGAGAGAGAGAGAGAGAGAGAGAGAGAGAGAGAGAGAGAGAGAGAGAGAGAGAGAGAGAGAGAGAGAAAGAGAGAGAGAGGAGGAGGAGACAGACAGACAGACAGACAGCAACAGAAACAGAGAGAGAGAGACATACATACAGACAGACAGAAACAGAAAGAGAGAGAGAGAGACATACATACAGACAGACAGAAACAGAAAGAGAGAGAGAGAGACAGAAATGGAAACAAAGAGAGAGAGAGCAGACAGAAACAGAGAGAGAGAGAGAGAGAGAGAGAGGAGAGAGAGAGAGAGAGAGAGAGGGAGAGAGTGAGTGAGAGAGAGAGAGAGAGAGAGAGAGAGAGAGAGAGAGAGAGAGAGAGAGAGAGAGAGAGAGAGAGAGAGAGAGAGAGAGAGAGAGAGAGAGAGAGAGAGAGAGAGAGAGAGAAAGCGAGAGAGAGAGAAAGCGAGAGAGAGAGAGCGAGAGAGAAGAGAGAGAGAGAGAGAGCGCGAGAGAGAAAGATAGATAGAGAGAGAGAAGGCGAGAGAGAGAGTGAGAAAGCGAGAGAGAGAGAGAGAGCGCGCGAGAGAGAGAAAGATAGAGAAAGAGAGAGAGAAAGCGAGAGAAAGCGAGAGAGAGGGTCAGTGCCAAGAATACCCACGCGGGCTGAGCTCAGGTGCCAAGACCGGCAGCCGCTGTCTCAACCGTCACTTAAGACTTTGGCTTCGGCTTCGTTTCGCCTTATTCCGAGAGATGGCGTTCGATCGGTAAGGTAATGGAGTTCATGTGTTCTTTTGTCGGGAAGTAAGAAGAACATGATTTTTTATTAATTTCTTGATTAGTAATGGTGATATCTATGAACAAATTTACCGTAGAATAAGTTATATAAAAAATGTCTTAAAGAGTCCTATCGTAAGAATATCCAAAAACAAAAAAATCGTTCTCTTTATTGTTTTCTTGTTCCTTTTTCTGTCTGGCTTCCTCTCCCTCTTCCTCCCTCCCGTTCTCTCTTTCCCTCTCTACCTCCCCTTCTCTCTCTCTCTCCCTCTTCCTCCCTTCCTCTCCCATTCCCTCCATTTTTCTTCCTCTTCCTTTTTCTCTCTCTCTCCTCCCTCCCTCTCTTTCTCTTCCACTCCCTCCCTCCTCCTTTCTTCCTGTCTCTCTCCTCCCTTTCTCTTCCTCCCTCCTCCTTCCTTCCCTCCCTTTAATTCCTCTCTCTCCTACTCCCTCCCTCCCTTTCTCTTCCTCTCTCCCTCCCTCCCTCCCCCCTTCCTCAGCGCTAGTCGAGAATCCGAGGGTCGGGACGCGGCGGCGCCTAAGAATACCCTTCGGCTCGGCGGTCGTCGGCCCCGCGCTATGTGCCGCCGCAGGTGCTGCCCCTCGCCGCCCGCACGCCCGCCGGCCGAGGGCATGGCCAGGAGCTGCTGCCCAGAAGGGGGGGGGGGTTTGTTTTGTTATGTGTAGTTGTTTGAGTGTGTATATGTGTTTATTTATTTGAGTGCGTATGTGAGTGTGTGTGTGTTTGAGTGTGTATGTGTGTGTGTGTGTTTGTTTGAGTGTGTGTTTGTTTAAGTGTGTATGTGTGTGTTTATTTGAGTGTGTATGTGTTTGTGTGTTTTTGTTTTGTATGTATGTTTGCATGTTTGAGTGTGTGTTTGCGTTCTACTTCCGGTGAATAGAGACAGCCTCCTGAGTTTCATTTCATCCAAATATTAAAAAAAAAAGTTAGAGACTCATTCCTCTCAGAGAAAACTATAAAGAATAACAACATAGAACCTCTTGGCCATTTTTTGTCTCCAAAATAAATGCGAATTCTGCATTTTTTTCGTTAATCCTTTCTTCTTTCTCTTAATCCATTTCGTTTACACTCTCCTGTGACCGCGTTTGCAAAATGTCTGAATCCTCAAGCGCGCCAAATTTAAAACAGGCAGCTGGTGACCCTGACACACAAAAAGGACATTGGAATATCCCAGTTTTGTTTAGCCCATCCCTTACCCACCTCCCTCCCTCCCTTCCTCCCTCCTTCGCCCTACTCTTCACCCGCCTTCCCTCAATCTCACCTCCACTTTACCCTTACCCATTTTTTTTTCTCTTCTTCCGGTCTTCACTCCCTCCATTGCCCACTTCCCTTCCCCCTCCCTTCCCTAACCCCCACCCCTCCCCCTCGTCTCTCGTCTCTCTCCCTCCTCTCTCCTCCTAGTCCCTCCCCTCTCCCTCCCCTACCCACCCACCCCTTCCCCTCCTCCCACCCACCCACCCCCCAGCGAACGAGCCCCACCATCTTGGCTGAAGACAAGAGAACCAGCTGGCTTTGGGCTTTCCCACCTGCCGGCCTTCTTATCGCTAAGCCATCTGCAACGACTCCTGAAGGGCTGCAGGTGGCGCCTTTGTTTAGCGTGCTAGGTCGCCCCCCGTGTCAAAACATACGACTTAGGTTCAAAGGCGATATGGACTCGCTTGTGTTATAGGGCTGGTTCTGGGAGTGGCCTAAATTGTCGGGTTTTGGGCTTGGAGGAAGTTCTAATCACATAGTTGGGGGAGAAATGTGTTATGATAACACGTCTTAAGTTATCTTTGATATAACAAGTCTTGATGTTATCTATAATAAAAAATGAGTCTTAAAGTTGTATTTAGTATTTCATTTTATGTCCGAAGTTCACTCGGAACACAACTCTACATACATTGCAAAATTAAATAAACAAATCATTTAATTAATCAACTAACCAACCATAATTAGCGTTTTCGACGAGCTTTGACCCTCGGAAATGAAAAACGAGGTCACACAAACAGCAGGGCATAAAGGTAGTTGTTGCTTCTTGAATATCACGTGGCTAGTCAGAGAGACACTTTCTTCCCCCCAGAACTTGGCAACTTTGTGCACTTTGTCTTATAAACCCTCTTTGTCCTTTTTCGCCGTAATATAGTGCCTTTGTATACTACGTTGTTCAAGATGTAAAATATCATTTTTTTTTTTTAATTCCTGAAAGTTATTACTATTTTTTGGGTCTAAAACATTCTTTTAATTTTTCTGCTGAATTTTAATTTTTGTTTTCAATTTGCATTAACGTTGCTCATTCTTTTGATATCTTTGAATAATCTCCTGAGTTGGATGGTAGAGAAACATTTTTGGACACTTGATTTGAAATACATTATGTGAATTCTTGGAAAATATTACTGACAGCCGGTTGAGAAAATACAGATGTTTCCGTTTCGAAAAGTTTGTAGAAGCTGTCAAGACTTTTTGAGCGTTTTCCAGAATGGAGAAAACACACATACACATACGCACACACATATACATACACACACGCACACGCGCGCGCGCAGAGATAGATAGATAGATAGATAGAGAGAGAGAGAGAGAGAGAGAGAGAGAGAGAGAGAGAGAGAGAGAGAGAGAGAGAGAGAGAGAGAGAGAGAGAGAGAGAGAGAGAGAGAGAGAGACACTAAGAGTGAAACAGTCTGCGAGAGATACAGATGCATCTCGTCTGAATACCTGCAGCCTCACTAACCTCAATGTAAATCCACCATCGGGAAAGAAATAGACTGATAAGAAAGAGGAGAGCGAATTTTGCGCATTTTTCCCAAACAAGCGCCCGAATACCAGGGCTTCGAGATGGCCGCTTATTCGCACAGTCGACAGCTGAGGCTTCTCTGCGGCGGGAAAATACTTCCGGGTTCTTGGTTTACCACTTAAGTTGCCTGAAGAGCTGTTGACTTTGGCAGCTTCTACAAAATGTCTTTCTTAACGGTGCACTGGTCAAACAAGTGTAGTGCCCTTTTTAATTTCCTTAGGAGAAATGTCGAAAAAATGTAGAGGTTCGGAATCCATTTTTCGAAGCTTCGAATGGGTCAAGAAGGGTTCCGGTTAAGTGGGTTGATGCTTCGTTAAGTGCTTTGCTGGTTCGTTTTATGTATTTCATCGCAAATTTAGAAACAATATATACGGAGTTGTTTTCAGTTGCCGTTTAAGGTAACGAAATTGTTCCAGTTTCTTTGATTGTAACAACATTCAATTTTTTTTTTTATAGACAAAAAGATCGAACGTATTACTCTAATGGATTTTGTTTTATGCCGTACAGCATTACTACGAAAAACATTTAATCAGAGCTATTGGCATGTGTTCAGTCTTTGTGCAAAACAAAGAAGATGAAACAAAGGATAGTGTCTACGCGTTTATATTAGAAACAAAGGCGTAGAGCAATGCGTACCAACACGTGGCTTTTAAGATTATAAAACTATTTCCCCGAAAACAAAACAAAAACAAAAAGTAAAAGACGAACAGGAAAGGAATTCTTCTCTCACGCCCCCAGAAATTCCTTGAGTGTTTTACTAACTACTGCAACTTCTGACTTTCCAAATTAAGGATTTTGAATTATCGATAAAGCGTATGGAAAGAATAATGTTACTAATGGCAGTTACAGTGTTAGGGATAATGATGATGATAAACAGTAAAAGCAATAACGACAGAAAAGAAACGTGATGATACAATTAATGAAAACGGTAATAAAAGTAAAATAATGATAATAATAGAAACAAACAACAAACTTTCACAGGAACCCAGAAAAGCAAGAACCTCTTTCAGATACCGGAATATAAAACAAATAAAAGAAAATATACGTCAGACGACTGAAGAGCAAATAGAAAAGAAGAAGGAGGAGGAGAAGAAGAAAAATAGAGGCGTAGGAAGTTACTGAAGACAACAGCACGAGATCCCCGACACGTCACGTTGGCAAGTGGCGCCATCTGCCCGCCAGCGTTTGCCCAAAATTAGACAAAATACTCGAGTGATGCGCCTTCGGTTCTTGGGAGCGACTTACCTTTCTTTTATGTGTTTTTGTGCGTGTTTTTATTCTGTAATGTCATGTGATTTCTCTGTGTTTTTTGTGTTTGTTCTGTTAGTTTATTTTTCTAGTTGTCTTTTTCTTTCATTTATGCTATCATTATCGTTCTCTTACCGTCCCCTTCTTTCTCCCCTACTCTCCCTCTCTCAATCTATCTATCTAGCTTTCTTTCTCTTTCTCTCTCCTTTTCTCTCCCACCCCTCTCGCTCTCACTTAACAACGGATATCAATACTAAAACTGTCAACTTAAGCATGAAGTTCGGATATTTCATGAATATAAATGTTGTCTGTCTGTGCACGTTGATATGCATCGTTCTATATGATCTTATAATCATGTCAAATGATCTTCACAATAATATGAAAATTGCATCTATAATGACTATACAGAAACATCGATAAACTGCAACATCCACTATCGAACAGTTGTTAATGAGGCGCCAGAATGAACCAGTCTAGAACACCCACGGGAGGGAATCCGTGTCCGTTAATAAACAGAGAAATCTACCTGTGTAATCCCCTATCAAACGGCCCTTGAAATCCCCTGTAAGTAGCATTAATCCCCGAATCCCTTCAAATCCCCTTCCTTAACTACAAGAGGTTTTTCGAAGGAGGAAGAATCGCTACAGGTAAACGTCCGATTTTTTTTCATTCTTTCTTTTTTTTATCGTTTTTTAATATGATTCTCTTTCTCTTCTTTTTTATATATATTTTTCTTTTTCTTTCTTTTTTATTTTTCTTTCTCTTTCTCTTCTTTTTTTAGATTTTATTTATTTTTTCTCTCTCCCTCTTCCTCTCTTCTTCGTTCTCTTCCTCTTTTTCTCCTTTATCCCTTCGGTTTTCCCTTTTTCACCTTCTCCCATGTCTCCTTTCTCTTTCCTTCCTCACAGGCCTCTTCCCCCTTCCCTCACCCCCCACCGCACTTCCCCTTTCCTCCCTTCCCCTCCCCTCTTCCTCCCTTCCCCTCCCCCCCTATTCCTTCATCCCCATCCCCTTCCCTTCTCCCCCTCCCTCCCCTCCTCTCCCTTCATCCCCATCCACTCCCCATCTCCCCCTCCCCTCCCTCCCTTCATCCCCGTCCCCTCCCATTCTCCCCCCTCCCCTCCCCTCTCTATTCTTCTTCCCCTTTCCCCCGGGGGATTCAACCCTGTGTTAAATCCCCCGGGGGTAACGAGGGGGAGTAATTCTTCTTCTACGAGTTAATGTTGGGAAAACCCGAGGCTGGGGTGGGGGGTGGGGGAGGGGATGCCAAGACGATATATTTTCTTTGTCGCTGGCGTCGTGAGGGGGGGTGAGGCGGGGGTATGAGGGGGGGAGGAGGGGGTAGAAGGGGAGGGTAGGAGGAGGGGTATGAAGGGGTGAGGGGGGGAGGGGTAGAAGGGTGAGGGGGGGGGGGTATGAAGGGTGAGGGGAGGGGGGGTGGTATGAAGGGGAGAGTCAGGTTGCAGTTGGAGTAGAAAGGAAGGGTAAGGGTGGAAATAGAGTTGGAAGGAGTTGAAGTGGCAACAGGAGTAGGAGGGTGGAAGGAGAGGACGGGGGGGGGGGGAGAGGAAGTCACGCGCTAAATGGAAGAGAGAGGAAGATGAGTGGGCGTGTTTGAGTGGGAGACGATGGGCGTCAAAGCAGAGGAGACGAGGGAGGAGGGTGAAGGATGGGCAGCTAATTAGGAGTTATTTATGGCGTGAATGGTATCCGCTGGGTAGCTCGAGGCGGACCGGAAGACGCTGTGACCTGAGAGCTTCTGGTAGGGGTCGTGGTACCCGTTGGGGTATTGGTATTATTACCGATTTGGGGCGTCACTGTAGCTGTACCTCCGTCCCTCCTATACCCAAAACATCATCCCCCCTCAAAAAAAAAAAACGAGAGAGAAAAAGAATAAGACCCCCCTCAAAAAAAAAAAAAAAAAAACGAGAGAGGACAAAAAATAAAAAATCACACCCGTTCTTCTCACCCCCCCCCCCCGCCGCTTCCCCACCTTTCCCCACCACACAAAAGAGAGAAAAAACACCCCAAGCAATACTCGAGAAATCCCTAGCGGACGAGCGCAGGCAAACGACGCTGGAGGCCCTTAAACCCCGCCGATGATGGCAGCCGCCGAGGCCCTCTATAAATAAGGATAACTGCCCATGCGCTTCCCCGAGTGATAGTCGGGGGAGACGGCGGGATCCGAGGACGGTAAAGCCCCCGTGAAGCCTCGGTATGCAGACGGCTGGACGGAAGCCAACAGGATGTGGAGGGAATTCGCGAGGGCGACGTGGAGATGACGGGACCCGGGGACGAGGCCGGCCGCTGGTAAGGTGGTGATTGCGGGAGGGGGGGGGTGAGGGCGAGGGAGATGGTTGGGGGGAGAATGGAGGTGTTGGGGATGAGTTGGCGAGGGAAATGGGGTCACTGGTGATGATCTGACGAGAGAATCTGTTCCGGAAAAGGCTTTGCGAGAACAGGGCATTGGGGAATCCCCGGTTGATCTTTCCCCGGCTTCGTCTTCACTGGGGATTTTGCGCGAGAAACGTTCCAGAGGTCGGCCAAACGTTTTTGCGTTTTTTGGGCACGTTGGAGGCACAGCGGACCTCATATATCTCTTTGTTCCTTAGTGATACCCACATAAAAACAAGCCCGACTTACTGGACTCCAAAACTCCTTGTTAAAAGCCGATGAAACTGAGCAAAATTGATGAAAATAATGACAAATGAT
>NW_020871439.1:233925-236425 GCF_003789085.1 Penaeus vannamei | reverse complement strand
AATCAAAATGAGAAACGATACGATATGCCGATACTAAACCGAATTAAAATCAGAAACATTACAATATGCCAATAATACACCGAAATGAAATAAAAAAAAACATTCCGATATGCCGATAGTGAACCGAATTGAAATCAGGAACGATACGATATGCCGATACTAAACCGAATTAAATTAAATATCAATTCGAAATGCAAAATCATTCGCTGATGGATTCTGACGACAGGTAAACCCCATTCATATCGGTGTAATTGTTAAATGGACTCACCAGGTAATGGGAGAAATGGGAAATGCGCGAGACGAGAATAGAAGGAAGGAGGAGGAGAGGAGAGCGGAGAATAAGGAAGAGAGGGAGAGGAGTGAGGGAAAGGAGGGAGAGGAAATAGGGACGGAGAGGAGGATGTGGGGACAGGGTGGGGGGGAGGGTAGATAGAGGGAGACAGAGGAGAGGAGAAGGTAAGGGATAAGAGAGCGAAAGAGGGGAAAGAGAGGATAGGGTACATAGAAAGGAATGTTGAGAGGGAGAAAGGAAGTTGGGAGTAGGAAAGGAGAAGAGGGAAGAAAGGTAGGAAGTGTTATGAGAGGAGAAAGAGAGAAATGGAAAAAAGAATAAGAAAGGATCATGAATGAAGGATAGAAAGAGGAACTATAGTGAAGAGGGGGAGGAGGGAGAAAAAAGGGGGAAGGGAGAGAAGGAGAGGGTGGAAGATTTTAAGAAGAGTTGAAAGGGACAGAAAAAACTAAGGTTTGGAGAAAAGGAGGAGAAGGAAAAGGGAAGTGAGATGGTGAGGGGGAGAGAGGGGGCGAGGGAGGAGAGAAGAGAGGCAGAAAATAAGCGAAAGAGTGAGAAGGGAGAGGAGGAAAAGAGACAAAAGAGTGAGAGAGAGGATGAGGAGAGGCAGAAAAGGAGACGAGAGAGAGAGGAGAGAGGATGAGAGGCAGAGAGGAGAGGGGGAGAGACCGAGAGAGGAGAAGATGGAGAGCGAGAGAAGAGGCGAGAGACCGACAGAGGAGAGGGGGAAAGCGAGAGACCGAGAGAGAAGGGGAGAGGCAGAGAGGAGGCGAGAGACCGACAGAGGAGAGGGGGAAAGCGAGAGACCGAGAGAGAAGAAGGGGAAAAGTAGAGAGGAGGCGAGAGACAGGGAGAAGAGAGGGGGAGAGCGAGAGACCGAGAGAGGAGCGAGAGAGGATTCGAGAGACCGAGAGAGGAGAGGGGAGAGAGAACCCGAGAGAGGAGAGGAGAGGGGGAGACCTGAAGAGAGAGAGAGGGGAGAGACGGAGGAGAGGGGAGAGAGGAGAGGGGGAAAGAGACCGGAGAGAGGACCGAGAGACCCGAGAGAGAGGAGAGGGGAGAGAGAGGAGAGAGAGACGAGAAGAGAGGGGGGAGGGGAGACCGAGAGAGCGGAAAGGTGAGACCGAGGAGGAGAGGGGGAGACTGAGGAAGGAGATCTGGTAATGTACCTAGACGCTCGGTACAAGCCACTGCCCAGGACACTTCCACTTGGGCGTTATTTGTGCCAGGTCTTGTGAATCTTGTGAATCTCGTGATCTTTTGCCTAATCGTCACGTCGCTGATTATCTACGTTTATTTTTTGGGGAAAATAAACTTATTAACTGAAGCAGAACGAAAATGGGGTGTTTGTGTGTGCTGTGTGCGTTCTAAGTGTGTGCAGCGTGTTTGTGTGATTATGATGTGTGATTTTTGTGTGTTTGGGTTTGAGAGAGAGAGAAGAGAGAGAGAGAGCAGAAGAGAGAGAGAGAGAGAGGAGAGAGAGAGAGAGAGAGAGAGAGAAGAGAGAGAGAGAGAGAGAGAGAGAGAGAGAGAGAGAGAGAGAGAGAGAGAGAGAGAGAGAGAGAGAGAGAGAAGACAGAAACAGAGAAGAGAAGAGAGAGAGACAGACAGAGTGAGTGTATGTAATCTTCCTTCTCCTTCTTTACAAAATAATTTCCTTAAAAACGAAATTCTACTTCAGCTTTCTTGGAGCATTTGGGGAATCTCTCTCGACTCCTTTTAGTACTCTCGACATGACTTTCTGACTCCGGCTGACATGGCTCAAGATACCCGTGAGCAAGCATGTGTGGATGGCCAAAGTGAAGGGTCTGATAACATGTGCATATATAGTATCTTTCTCTATCTATCTATATTTTTTCTCTGTCTCTGCCTCTGTCTCTCTGTCTGTTGTCTGTTTGTCTGTCTGTCTGTCTGTCGTCTTCTCTCTCTCTCTCTTCTCCTCTCCTCTCTCCTATCTCTCTCCTTCTCTCTCCTCTCTCCTCTCACTCTCTCTCTCTCTTCGTCTCTCTCTCTCTCTCTCTCTCTCTCTCCCCCTCTCTCCTCTCCTCTCGCTCGATCCTTTCTCTATCTATCTATATTTTTCTCTGTCTCTGCCTCTGTCTCTCTCTGTCTGTTTGTCTGTCAGTCTGTCTGTCTGTCTCTTTCTCTTTCTCTTTCTCTTCTCTCTCTCTCTCTCTTCTCTCTCTCTCTCTCTCTCTCTCTCTCTCT
>NW_020871439.1:202466-212466 GCF_003789085.1 Penaeus vannamei | reverse complement strand
GTGGTTCGTGGCGGCAGTTTTTCACGTGATGACCGAGTGGACAGCGAGTGCTTGTTTGCTCGTTTTTAGATGGGTTGCGTGATTAGACGTCAGGGTTGCTTAGCAAGTACCTTCCTCTAATCCTGGTGAGGAAAGGTTTCCCGCTATCGATCTTCCCTTTTCCTGTCCTTTGCACGAGTAATTGCATGTTAAGGTGCATTGCAACGCTTTACTCTCCGCGTCCGTTCAAGGTCAAGGTGGCAGCGGGAAGGTGAAGAAGGGGGGGAGGGGAGAAGACTACCGAGGAAGAGGATATGGATGGTTTTCATCTCCGTATGTAAACAAAGAGAGTTTCCGAAATTATAATGAGATGATAAGGCGATCGTTCGGTCATTATGCGAGTGCATAACATTTTCTCTTTTTCCTCTTCTCATAGCTTCGATCGGCTGCGCTTTTGTTTAGTCTCTGGCGCGATTAGGGTCGGATGATTCACAGATTTTGATTCGAATAGTTAACGTCAGTGGTGCAATGATTGCCTGGAGGTGATTATCTGTTTAAACCGCCTCAGTGGCCTTAAAGATGCCGTCGCAATCGCTAGTAGGTATGCTTATTTATGCCTTGTATTTGTATTTTCTTCTTTGTGCGTGTGTAAATTAGGAAAACCGTGAATTATATTTTTTCGCCTAATTTTTGGGGATAAAAAAATAATAGGTGCCGGATGTAGGATGAAGCAAGATGGAGACGGACTTGTTCCCTGGATGTTCGAACTTGTACGATTGGAAGTCCTCTCGCATTGACCTCGAAGACAAAGGGCGGTGTTCATGCGGTGTGGCTCCTCCGAGTCTGTCATTGATTCGGAGAACCATTGGGAAAGGCAGCTTTTTCTGCTCCTGACGTCCGTGGGTCTTTAATTTATGGGTATTGTGAACATTTGAAGATCTGTCCTTTCTTTTGGTGCCAGCAATGCAATAGCGGTAGGGGTTGTGTTGTGTATTAGAACAATCGGCCCTTTCGCGCGCGCGCGCGCACACGCACGCACACGCACGCACGCACGCACACACACACACACACACACACACACACACACACACACACACACACACACACACACACACACACACACACACACACACACACACACACACACACAAAATAGAATAGATTGACTAAACAAAACACACACACGCACACATCTATTGCATGTTTGAAGTTCGGGGGGAAAGGGAGGTAGAGTTACAAGCATATAGACAGTACGTATATCACATGTAAATACTACGATACGAGATTTATACAAGCACATTCGTCCCTGGCATCGGTTCCTTCCGTAACGTACCCTCTCTGGCCGTGCCCCAGTGCCCTCCGCTCCTCACCTCTTCCGACACGCGCATGCCCATAGCTTAATCACGTGATTCGGCTCTTGAGATGGCTCCCTTTTCCCTAAAAATAACCCTGAATAGTCCAAGGCACGTGGTATGGATCTGTATGTGAGAGCGATAAGATAAGATTATTTTTTGTGATAAGGTATTTGGGTACCTTTGTTCTCGTCAGCCGAAACACAACAGCGTTTGTGATGAATCAATCTGTTTACAGAATTTTATCGTTGTTTGAGGGAGACAAATATATATTTTTTTGTAAATTGGGAAGATATATTGTTTAATGGCTGTCAACAAAGGTAAAGCACAAGGCATACAGATGTAGAAATAAGCAATTAAACGCGAGAAAAAAAACGAAAAACAAAACAAAACAAGAAGAGATGGAGCCGCGTCCCTTGCCAGTGCGACTGCGGCAGTCACGTGACTCTCGCGTAGGTGTGACGTAACGGCCGCGCGCGCTCTTCCCTTGCAGTGACTCAGGGTTATGCAACTTTTCTCCCAGTGGCTTTTATAACTAAAGCTCCTCTCCTCTGATAGGAATATATAAAGATGAAAAAGAAATAAAGAAGGGGAGCTCCACATATGGTTCCGGAAGTGGTGGTGGTGGATTCTGTTTGGCCTTGAGGAAGGGGGAAGATGGCGCGGGATGTTCACGTGAAAGGGTCGTGGCCGGGTCGTGGTGGAGGGGGGTGAAGAGGGAGAGGGAGAACGAATGGGAGAGAGAGGGGGTGAAGAAGAAGGAATAAGGGTAGAGAGGGGGAAGGAGAAGGGATAGGGAGAGAGAGGGAGAAAAAATAAAGGAGATAGAGAGTGAGGGAGGAGGGAGAAGGGGAAAAAGTTAGAGGGAGAAGAAAGAATGACGGAGAGAGAGGGAGAAAGAGAAGAACTGAAGGAGGCAGAGAGAGAAGGGGCTCGGAATTCATGTTTGTTGCAATCAGTCACATTTTCCTCGAGCGAACAGCGAGTGTCGTTCTGGGGAATTCCTGTTTTTATCTCACAAGGCCTAAAACTTCCAGGAATTTCGCTAGCGTAATATCCCGTTTTAAGAGTGAGAGGCAGGGACCGGGGGGACGGCGGGTGAATTTCAGAATAAATAAAAAAAAAAAAAAAATACTGTACAGAAAAGGAGATAATTCTTGAGTGGCTTCGGCTATCTCCAGAGCTCAGGGTATCAAGAGAATCAAAGGCCGTAGTATTGTGTCTGCCTCCGTTTGTTGACATTTGATGGCAGTGCTTCCCTTATGCAAGAGGAGCCACGGAGGCGAAATGTTTTTTGTTCGCGGGGAAGGAAGTTGGGGGCAAAGGCCGTGTACCTTGTTGACTCTCTCTCTCATTTCTCTTCTTTCGTTTTTTCCTTGCTTTCTCTTTGTTGGTTTACTCTCCTCTCTCTCTCTCTCTCTCTCTCTCTCTCTCTCTCTCTCTCTCTCTCTCTCTCTCTCTCTCTCTCTCTCTCTCTCTCTCTCTCTCTCTCTCTCTCTCTCTCTCTCTCTTTCCTTCTCTTTCCTTCTCTTTCCTTCTCTATCTCTCCCCTCCCTCTCTTCCTCCTCTTTCATCCTCTCTCCCTCTGTCCTTTCTCCCACCTGTTCTTTCCCTTTGTACCCTCCCCCACTCCCTCCCAACCTTCCCCGCTCTCCCTTCCCTCTCTTTCCCCCACTCCCCTCCCCTCCCCTCCCCCTCCCAGCTCGAGTGATCACATGAATGTAAGGGAAACTGGGCGAGTGCCAGGCCGAGCAGCGGCGGCTCAGAAGTGCGAAGGCGCGGGATTCCGATGCGACCTGAGTGTCTAGCGAGATGCACCGTGTAGTCTGGTGTTTTTGTCGGATGTGGATTGAGATTATCAAGGTGATGTGCGGCTCTGTCTGTCTGTCTGTCCGTGTTTGTCTCGGGTCTCTCTCTCTCTCTCTTCTCTCTCTCTCTCTCTCTCTCTCTCTCTCTCTCTCTCTCTCTCTCTCTCTCTCTCTCTTCTCTCTCTCTCTCTCTCTCTCTGCTCTTTCGTGTTTGTTTAGTTTCCTCTCCGTCTTTCCATTTTCATTTCACTTTCCCTCTCTCCCTCCCTCCCCCTCCTCCTTTATTCCATTTTCTTTCTCTCTCATGTAACCCTCTCCTTCTCACACTTAAATTTCCCGTACAGGCTAGAGTGCGACCTTGGTAGGTCAAATTCAAGGGGATTTTCACCTTTCGTTCCCTCCAATCTCTCTCTCTTCTTCTCTCTCCCTATCTCTTTCTCTCTCTTCAACCGCGATTTTTTTAAGAGAAGAGGTGGAGGGGAGTTGGGTGTTTTAAGAGAAAGGAGGGAAGAGATTGCAGAGAGAGCTTGAGTTGGTTTGATTGGTTGTTTACTACAAACCTGCGTGTTTAGAGAGAGAGTTCAGGAATAGCCTGAAGCGTGACCAGTGAGATCTCTTACCAGGTCACCGGTGCAGAGGCAGAATTGCCAAAAAAGGGGGGGGGAAAAAGCTGGCGTTACTCGAATGAAGGGTTAGGGCTAGTGATGACAGAAAAGAGCAGGATAGATAGGGGGGGGATGGGGGAGAGAGAGAGAGAGGTGGGGGAGAAGACGAAGAGACGAGGAAAAAAGAAAAGAGAAAGAGTTGGACGGGAAGAACAAGGAAGAGAGAAGAATGGGGAGGGGGATTTGAGGAAAAGGGAAGAAGGAAGAGAGTACCCCCGCGGCCCCCTTCCCCTCCCCCTTCCCCTTCCTCGTCTTTCATGCAGCAATCCAGAGCTGGTGCAATGCGGATGATCCAGAGTCTTGTGTCCGAGTCCTTCACGCGATCCTTTCCACCCCCTCCCCCTGCCCCCTCCCCCCTCTCTTCCCTCTCTCCCATCCTCACTGTCTTCCTTATCCTTAGCGCCTCCTCCCTCTTTTCCCCTCTAGCCCCCCCCCCCCCTACTGCCTATCTCTTCCTTCACGCGATCCTCCCCGACACCCCTCTCCCTCCTTCCTCTCTCCCCTCCCTCTCCTGCCTCCCTCTCCCCCTCTCCTATCTGCCCCCTTTTTCCCCTCTCTGCCCCCCTCCCTCCCTTTCCACTGCCCTTTCTTATCCTGAGCACCCCCCCTCCCCTCCCCCCACGCTTCCCCTTCTACCTGCCCCCTTGCCCTCCCTCCTTCCGCCCCCCCCTCCTTGTGCCATAACTCCAATCCTTTTCTTTCCTCAAGGTTGCTCAAGGTGACCTCTTTCTCGTAAGTAATTTTACTCTAATTTCGAAGATACATCATTGTTTATTTTTATTTCTGTTTTCTTGTTTACATTCGGACATTTTTTCCCTTTTTGCAGAGAGGGGAAAAGAAAGAAGAGAAAAAAACGTAAGAGAGAAAGAGCAAGGAAAAGGTTTAGCATTTTTTTATTAGCATACGTAAAATTGTTGGAACGGAAATACTATGTTGAATTCTATACTGCGAAAGTAAAGGCAAACATCACTTGACCCATAATAATATTCAAACAATTGGCTTTTGTATCTATGTCACAGTGAACAGAATCGGAACGCAGAGTTAGCAAAAATGAATAATGAAAAAAGTTTTGGCAGAGATCGAGGAGGTGTTTATCATATATAGGTCTTCGGGGAATTTAAAAGAATAAAAGAAATTGAAATTGTAAAGAAAGAGGTCGAATGAAATGCAAGAAAAGAGGGAAGAGTGAAAGAAAAAAAAAAAATGGCGGGGGGTTTGGAATCAAAACAGGCCATGACAGGATTTTGATCCGTTTCTCCTTAGCGTTTTGTTGTCCCTGGTGTTTTACCTCGGGGGCGTATGAAGAAGCGTTCTTCTTCTTCTTCTCTTACTTCGTCGTCGTCTTCGTCTCCTACTTCTTCACCACTACTTTTTCTTCCCTTCTTCGTCTTCTACTTCTTCTTTTCTACTTCTTTTTGACTCTTACTTCTTCTTCTTCTACTTACTCCCTCTTCTACTTCTTCCTCTTCTTCTTTTGCAACAGGATAGGAAAGATGGGTAAACTCTGCAGGCTAAGCTAGCTCAGGTTTGAAGGAAAAGATTAAAAAAAAGGAGACAGAAAGAGATGTTGAAATAGTAGGGCAAACCCTCCTTGCTGGCCCTCTTTATTTTGTTTATTTACTATTATTATTTACTGTGGATTATTCTTGTCCTTACGTCATCGTGTCTGGGGGGGCAGGGAAGGGGTATTAGCCGGGTGTCGCAACGGGCGGGAAACGAGTTCTCCTTCTCTCTCCTGTCGTTCGTTTCTCTTTTTTATTTTCCTCTTGGTCATCTCTTTCTATGTATGTGATGTTGTATCTCTCCTCTCTCTCTCTCTCCTCTCTCTCTCTCTCTCTCTCTCTTCTCTCTCTCTCCTCTCTCTCTCTCTCTCTCTCTCTCTCTCTCTCTCTCTCTCCCAATAGATAGAGAGAGAGATGTGATTTGATCATTTTTTCGAATGCAATCTGGTATGTTTTTGTCTAAAGCGAGCACTTCGTCGAAATAGAACACGAGAATCTACGTCAATTCTACCTAAATATATCTTCGTGACGTCACTCCCGCCCACCCCACCCACCCATCCCCACCCGTGACTTCATACCGCTCCTTGTGTTTCCACGTGACGTCACTTGTACGATCCCTGTGAGGCGTCGCTCCCTCGATCCTTCTGTCTCCTTTTTCGCCTTTGGTTCGGAGTGCCAGCGGAGCCAAGAGAGACTGTCCTTGGCACTGGCCCCTGAAGCTCGCGAGGGCGTCGGCGGCATTCCACGGGGAAGAGAGAGAGACCCAGGTGCCTTTGGAGACCCGCTCCTGGCCGCTTTTGGGCTCTCTGTCTGTTTGTCTGTCGTCTATTTCTTTTTTTCTTTTTGTTTCTTTTCTTTCTCGTTCTTCCTATCTTCTCTCTTTTTCTCTCTTTTTTCTCTCTTTTCTCTCTCTTTTCTCTCTCTTTTTCTCTCTTTTCTTCTTCATTATCTCTCTCTCTCTCTCTCTCTCTCTCTCTCTCTCTCTCTCTCTCCTCTCTCTCTCTCTCTCTCTCTCTCTCTCTCTCTCTTCTCTCTCTCTCTCTCTCTCTTCCATTGTCCGTTTCGGGTCTTCATTCGCTTAAAACAAAAGCTGGTCGATTCGGTTACGCTAAAACGCGTCCTCGTCCATTCAAAGATTTCTTCGTCTGACCGAGGAAAGTCTCCCTCTTTTCGCGAAGGTGTTAGTTGCAGGAAGCTCTGCGTTCCCCCCCCGTCTTTTTCCCGCAGGCTTGGCACAGGATCTCTCTCTCCTCTCTCTCTCTCTCTCTCTCTCTCTCTCTCTCTCTCTCTCTCTCTCTCTCTCTCTCTCTCTCATCTCTCTCTCTCTCTCAGCTAGAAAGTGCGCACTTCGCTTTCGATTAGGCAACGGCAATTCAAGAGCAGGATGTCGACTCTTTTGTCCCGCGCGAGAGACTCCTGTCGCCCCCCCCCCCCCCCCCTCCTCCAGCCCTCACTCCCGGTCTGCCTTTTCTTATCCCTCAATTCTCTTATTTTATCTTCATCCCGGTCATTTCCTTTATCATTTATTTATCATTTATCGATCATTTATCCTTATTCCCATCTTCTTTTAACCCGATCATTGATGGGTTTAGTTTCCATTCGGTGTTCGATCCGGCTCTTCCTATCTTAGTTTTTTTTTCTTTTCCTTTTTTTAATTGGATAATTGCTTGGCTTTTCTTTCATCATATATATTTTTAAAGTGGTTTGCATACGCGGGAATAATTATTTACGTCGATTTAATAAATGAGTTGAATTTGCGATTTCGTTTTAGCTGCGTCTAGGTCAGTGTCCACAGATTAATCCTTTTTATTTGGATATATAAGCTTGGTCCTCTTTTTATTATTATTATTATTATTTTTTTATTGCAGTAACATTGGCATTGTCTTTGCCAGGGTAGTTGTTTCAGGTTATTTATAGTAAGAAAGGTATTTATTTAGTATTTTCTATTCGTAGGGAAGTAGTGTGTCGGAGAAAACAAGAGGCCGAAGAAACGCTGTAGAAATTGTATTTTATTTTCCATCTTTTGTACCGTTAGCTTTTTCTTTTTTTTGCATTCCTCTTTCTTGCTCTTCCCTGTGAACATCGTCGGTCTTCTGTTTTTATTTGGATTTTTTTTTACAGCTTTTAGGCTATCGAGATTCCATTTAGCTTCCCCCTCTCGCTGTCTCCCCCTCTCCTCCTTCCTCCCCCTTTGCCTCTCTCTCTCTCTCGATCTCCCCTCCCCTCCCCTCCCCTCCCTCCCTCCTCCTCTCCTTCCCCTCTCTTCCCCCCTGAAATATAGTATGCGTAGATGTTTGTGACTTCATCAGCATCGACGAAGTGAACATGTGAACGCCTCCTGCAAACTCCTCCTCGGTTGAGAATAGCACCTCCTCGGGTTCTCTGGCCGGTTACAGTACCTTGGATGATCGCAGGTGTTACCCAACCTGCTTTTTTGTCCCTGCGTGTGTGTGCTTGAGTTGGCACGCTTTTGGAATCTCGCAGGCACATGTGCAGCACGCTTCTCTTTTGCTTCCTCCTTCTTCTTCCTCTTTCACTCGCACCTCTCTCACTCACTGGCATACTCATGCTTCGTACGCTTACGGTCATGTGTTTTTCTTTGCTTGCACTTCCACTTTCACACACTCACACACAAGCGCACGCACGCACACACATACACGCATATATACTCTCTCTCTCTCTCTCTCTCTCTCTCTCTCGCTCTCTCTCTCTCTCTCTTCTCTCTCTCTCTCTCTCTCTCTCTCCTCTCTCTCTCTCTCTCTCTCTCTCTCTCCTCATCCACACACGCACGCAAAAGTTGATGTCTGTTGTGCAACTCGCTGTGTGGGGATGTTAAATGGTTTTACTTTTTTCTCTTTTTTTTGCGTGAGGAGAGAACGAACTCGCAGGTGTGGTTATTAGCGAACGCATTCCTCCTCTTGGCTGCTTTCTAATCACCAACGAAAAAGACAATAAAAAACGTGGAAAAGAAAAAAATCAGCCATTCCCTCGCAGCGCCAAAGCAGGCTCGAGCGTGAGAGAGCCTCGAAGACGCGAGCTGAAGACAGGCAGGCCTCTCCCGCCGCGGCGATAAGGCTGGCGAGATGATGGAGGAAGGGGGTTAACTGACTGTGGCCGCAGCTTTTGTTCTCTCTCTTTCTCTCTCTCTCTCTCTCTCTCTCTCTCTCTCTCTCTCTCTTCTCTCTCTCTCTCTCTCTCTCTCTTCTCTCTCTCTCTCTCTCTCTCTCTCTCTCTCTCTCTCTCTCATCCAACCACACGCACGCAAAAGTTGATGTCTGTTGTGCAACTCGCTGTGTGGGATGTTAAATGGTTTTACTTTGTTTCTCTTTTTTTTGCGTGAAGGAGAGAACGAACTCGCAGGTTGTGGGTATTAGCGAACGCATTCCTCCTCTTGGCTGCTTTCTAATCACCAACGAAAAAGACAATAAAAAAAACGTGGAAAAGAAAAAAATCAGCCATTCCTCGCAGCGCCAAAGCAGGCTCGAGCGTGAGAGAGCCTCGAAGACGCGAGCTGAAGACAGCGGCTCTCCCGCCGCCCGCGTGCGATGGGGCTGGCGAGATGATGGGAGAAGGGGTTTTACCTGACTGTAGCCGCAGCTTTTGTCTCTCTCTCTTTCTCTCTCTCGCTCTCTTCTCTTTTCTTCCTCGTTCTCCTCTCTCTCTCTCTCTTCTCTCTTCTCTCTTCTCTCTCAGCTCTCTCTCTCTCTTTCTCTGCTTCTCTCTTCTCTCTCTCTTCTCTCTCTCTCTCTTTCTCTCTCTCTCTCTCTCTCTCTCTCTCCTCTCTCTCTCTCTCTCGTCTCTCTCTCTCTGCTCTCTCTCTTCTTCTCTCTCTCTCTCTCTCTCTCTCTCTCTCTCTCCCTCTCCTTCTCTTCTTATCTATCATATATCTATCTCCCCCCCCTCCCGCCCTGCAATAATGATTCTTTGGGAATGTTATTATTTTATCCTGTACTAGCTGGTGATTTTTTTTGTCATAAACGAATTGGACTCACAGAATTCCGAATAAATCTCACGAGATGCGGTAATCTACTGTTTACAAACGAAAAATAAAACAAAAACAAATTGTGAATCGGTAAACTAAACAAAACAGAAAATACAATAATTATATTGTTTAGCTACTGCATTTTTATTTAATTTACTTATTCATTTATTATATTATTTATTTACGAAAAACCGTACAACTTTTTTTTAAGATCAGAATTTAGAGTTTGCCTCAATTCGTTGTTCTATTAAATGATTAAAAAAAATGGTGGACATTCGCCAGGTCTCTCGCGGCTCTCGGACTACAGGAATAACTGTGGACTACCTCTATTACTCCCGCGTGTGGTGTGTATGTGTGTTTTGCCTTCGTGTTCACGTTAAGATCTGTCATGTCAGGTGGATTGCATAAAGGGTGAGAAGCCTTGCTTTGAGATTGATTTCGTATGCATTTTGCACACAGACGATACGCTGGACTATGAGGGCTTACGCATCTGCTCTCTCTCTCTCTTTTCTTCTCTCTCTCTCTCTCTCTCTCTCTCTCTCTCTCTCTCTCTCTCTCTCCTCTCTCTCTCTCATCTCTCTCTCCTCTCCCCCTCCCTTCTCTCTCTTCTCCCCTCTCTCCTCTCCCTCTCTCTCTCCCTCTCCTCTCTCGTCCCTCTCCTCTCTCTCTCTCCCTCTCCCTCTCTCTCTTCCCTCTCTCTCTCTCCCCTCTC
>NW_020871439.1:195207-200207 GCF_003789085.1 Penaeus vannamei | reverse complement strand
TGCACATGAACAGTTTTTATGTCCACTCCTGTAGGAAATAGAAATGGCCGGCTTTTCCCCATGCTCATGCCCACATCTTCTCTACGGTCCGAGGATCACTCGTCAGCTCCTGTAGTAGGGTGAGTATCGGTGCCCCCACACTTAACCACGCTACAATATCGTTAAGAAAAGAATGGTAGTCTATGGAAAGCATCATTTGTACAAACATACACGTGTCTTCCATCTATTTACTTTCATTTCTCAGAAAAAGTGGGTAAAAGAACAAGGCATTCTTTCATTCATAGCTGATAAATTATCAACCACAGCCTATAGAATTCACAAGTATGATTTTTTTTTTTTTGCAGTTCATTCAGAGAATTATGGTGTGTGAAATGACTGAGAGCTGAGCGCGGGTCCTACAGTATGGAAGGTGGCGACTCGAACGAGACAGCGTCAAAGAGAGAAGGGGGGGCTACACGGTGTTTTCCCTGAAATGTAAATGGTAATAAAAAGAGAGAGTGAATAAATGATTACACAAGTGAGAGATGGAGAGAGAGAGCGGCATATAAAGTATGGAGGGGGTACAAAATATGATGGGGAGACTTTGGAAACCCCTCAATTAAAGAGGCGGGAATATGACTTGGTTTCAGGCAAACGGTCCCAACAACGTTAACCTATGAAGATCTGCGCACCCTACTACGATTTGACAATGTAGAAAGATGTGCACCGAGTCTTTCGAAGCAATTTGTATACTAAGATGTATGTGAATTTGAATAGAAAACTCGAAAGCAATAAACTAAATCCAACGAATATACACTACATAATTTAAGGTAGTACAGCCGAGGGGCATTTCACTTCCGTACACCCTACTTGGAATTCCGAAAAATATCCGGAAATCCTTAAGAATTTTTAGGAAACCCGGAAATCTCCAAGATATCCCAAGAATCATTAAAATCTTGTAAATGTTCAATACGCAGCAATATTTTACAAAATCTTGGAAACAGTACTAAAAATGTCCTTAAAAAGTGGTAATAAATATTGTCGTAAACATTGACAAACACCTGAGCAATTGAAGGACAGAGTTGCCACGGAATTCGATAAATAATCACAAGTTCGATCAGACGCACATTTAAACGTAGAATTTCATAAGAATAAACTCAACTGCTTTAAAAATAGCACAAATGATTCATACCAAATCAAAATGAAACAAAACCAGGATGGACGATTACGCATTGGTCAAGCAATAAGGCGGTCTTGGTAACATAGCAACACAGGATGTTATGGATGCAGCTGCAAGGTCAAGTGAGCTTACTTTAATCCCCTAATATCCGTTCCCGCCTATCTTTCGGAAACAGGATTGCTCCTTCTAAGAAGCTCAAATTTCCAAGTAATTGTGGATATTTCTGTTGGTTTAAACGATACTCCTACAGTTAATCCCGAGGTTAATCCATCAGATTATGACAAAACGGAAAAATCGAGAATTTTTGGGCTGAAGGGTTGCAGTACCCTTAGGCAGAGTCATGTTTTACGGTAGAGTGCATTTCAAGTGGAACCTCTAAGGTATAAACTGATAAAAGCTTAGTTTTGAAACCTGAGGCTCTGCCAACGGGACTTGAAGGTCAGTGGCAGTACCGCAGGGCTGCTTCCACAGCCTTCCCAGCAAGTGCGAGGTCTGCATGAAACACAGGGCCGAGCTATATACGTCTCCGGAAAGCGCTGGCGATCCCTTATCGATGCTTCGCCTGTCGTTAACGAAAGTAGCCAAGTTTTTCACGAAGCAACACTTTAGGTTGGCGATCCTTAGCTCGCGTTTTCGTTAGATATATATTAGCTTGCCTTGAACGACTATGAATTTGTTTTCCTTGTCACACAAATCATCATAAGTAGAAAATACAAGAAAACCTATCCAAAAGCAAAGATCGCTCATATCTATTATCTTATGCAACTGAGCAACATTACAGACATAATGGATATATAAATTCAAATAAATTAAAGGCAACTAGAACTGTGAGAGGAATGTCAAACCAAGGAAATTCTACGTATTGCAATCACATTTGCAACTATTTGAAATATGTCTAAAGGGCATGAATGCCCCTGCCTTGGCATTTTCATATATGTGTAAATACCATGATGGCGTAAACCTATATAGAACGTAAAGGTAACTATCTCATAACAATCATGATTTATATAAAATCATATTTCAGATATTCATCCAAACCCTAACCAATGTAGAACAAATTCAACCTGATGTAGCTAGACGAAAACTTACATCACACAGTATGGCAAAACAAAAACTCATCCAGGGACGTACTGTATGAATAACCCTGGTCCAAGAATTGGAAAAAAAATCATGACAAGTCAGAGTACAGCTCCCTTTTTTTCTTAAAACATGCTTTCCGTCCTTAGTAACGGAAAGTTTTATTTTTCATTATCTATTGCTCACAAGTTGTTGTGACACATTAAAATTATCGGCAGTTGTTATCTTGAAGTTGCCAGTTATCAAAGAGCTGCAGATGGGGTGGTTTTAGTGATCCTGGAAATAAACGCTACATATTTCAGAATCTAACAATCAAAGCATATTTCATTCTCTAATTACGGCAAACTTTCATATATTTACAAGGCTAATATATTTCCGAAATACTGGAAGCTGACATTGAAGTTATATGTAGGCTAGAATACCTGGAAAGGAAATAAAATGTATTTTGCAAATTATTGGTTATGTATTATAAATATACTCATTAGGATGATAAATCCCATTCATATCAATTAAATAACAATCTTTGTTAATTCTATTAATCTTGTGAAGCCCTTCGCGACAGCAGCGAGTTGTGAAGCAGCCACCACAGCCGTGATGAGAAACTCAATACATGTTTGGTAAGACAGAGATTTCCGATCTTTCTGGTAATCTATCCTAAAATTTATAACAAGCCCATGCACTATGACACCGAATATATATTACGAAGTTTGTTGGCTGTTGCCAGAAGCGCGGAGGCTCGCACATGTCATTTATTTATTTTGAATAGGAAAACTAGGCTTTATCACTTTCGAAAATCTTTCCTGTTATGGTAACTAAAGCTGTCAACCAAATATATATGGTTAATTTGGTGATGAGATCCAGTGTTCACGAACACTTTCTACATTAGAAAATTTTTAAAAAATGAAATATCTTATATAATTACTCATTACTTTATAATTATATATATATATATGTAGATTTTTGGGTTTTCTAGACAATTCTGCTGCATTCAATTGAACTTCATTGAAATTGCTTGCTAAAGGTGCGATGATGGAGAAGGGCATTGATGGTTCTCGTACTCGGGCGATGTCCCGATATTCTATCAACCGCGAAAGCCTGGCTTGTTTTGTGGTAGGGAAACTGGACCAAGTTTGTGGCTGACAGCGCCAGCAATATGGAAAGAAGGGACTTTTGGCACCAATTTAGGAATCGTCTGACGAAGAGTCGGGCATTGCCTACATCTTGTTTTTTTATAGTCCAACCCACAGTCCAAGTAAAAAAATAATAATGATCGAGTAGCCAATGCGAGACGCAATAATTGTTTCACTTCCAGTTCCTTCAAAGCCCTCCTTGTGAATATGGTTGATGCTGACATCTATTGCTGGCAGCGCAGGATGAAATTTTTGAATTGGGCGAGACGAGGGAAGGGCTCGCTCAAATAAGTACAAGACGAGGACGTACGGGGCCGGACTAAAAAAAACACGAGTCAGGCAGTGCCCGACTCTTCGCGATCGCCTGCCCTTTCCCGAAACTCTTCTGGTAAGGCCCTTAGACTAATTAAAAATTTCATAATAGATCACCAGAGAGATCGGAAAGCTCTGTCTGTCTTACAACTCATGTACTGAAGATTTGCGATCGCTTGAATAGAATTCACAAGATTTGTTATTTACTTGATTTGAACGAAATTTATCGTCCTTATTAGTATATCTATGATGCATACCCAATAATTTTGCAAAAATGCATTTCATTCCCTCTCCAGATAATGTAGGCTATCTATAATTTTAATGGATTCCAGTAATTGGAAATTATTACGCTAGTTTTGTGAATTTATAAAATTACAAAAGATTTAAAGATATACTTTGTTTCCGATATGGCAGTAGATGTAGATGAATTGGACGATCTAGAAGCTCTTGAAGGTATTCATGCTGTAGCCTAACACAGCACACCAAGAACATGCATCACTGGCTGGATAAATGTCTACATATATGTACATATAAATATATATATACACACACAAATATATTTACATACACCCCCCCACACACACACATACATACATACATGCATAATTCACATACACACACACACACACACACACACACACACACACACACACACATATATATATATATATATATATATATATATATATATATATATATATATATGTATATATATATATGTATATATATATACTCGTGTATATATTTCTATATATATTTGTATGTGGTGGGTGATTTACACATATGCATCAATCTCACTTTATCAGTGGCTCATCTTTTTGGACAATAATATGAATGGTATTATTTTGATACAAAAGTTCATGATTACTTAAATACAACTTAGCTTATGAATAACAACATGTAGCTTTTCTCTTCAGGATCACTAATACCACCCTATGTGCAGCTCTTGATAAGTGGCAGCTGGCAATTGCTGACAATTTTGACGTGTCACAGCAACTTGAGAGCAATAAACAATAATACTGTAATAAAATAATACCGTTTCCTTTATCACACTAACAAAATTCTGCTTATTGCAATTACATTTCCACCTTACTGATACATGAATGACCCTACTATAGCCATTTCAAAGATATGAAAAATATTGGTGTAATCCTATATAGAACTTGAAGGTAAATATATCATATTAATTATGTTTTATATCAAATAAGATTTTAAATATTCATCCAAACACTGGAACTGTAGTTCACACCTAATGTAGCTATACTGAGACTTATTATATCACAATGCATAAAAAACAGTCTGGAGCTTTTCTGTTTCAGTTT